>VZQC01015735.1:1445884-1457334 GCA_009823505.1 Rhizomys pruinosus
AAAAAAAAAAAAAAAAAGGAAGGCAGTGTAAGATTACGCTTCTATAAACTAAATCTGGTCCCCAGTGTCATTCTCTATATATCCTTACCCTGCATTATCTCTTCTTGAACCCATCACATTTTCAAATAATATATTTACTTGATTATTATTACAACATATATATTGTAAATTGTAGTCACTGTCCTCCGGATGTAAGGGATGTGAGAGCTGAGCACTCTAGCTCCCATGTTTGCAATGCCAACAGATACTCAGTGTTTGCTGAATGAACTCAGAGTTCTTGTTTCTGTGTAGTTAATGAACTTCCCCTATGTTCCATATGAAGAATTATAATTTGCTTTAAGAATCTATGCAGGCGTGGTGGCGTATGCCTTTAATCCCAGCTCTCGGGAGGCAGAGGCAGGCAGATCGCTTGAGTTCAGGGCCAGCCTGGTCTACAGAGCGAGCTCCAGGACAGCTGGGACTAAAGGGAGACCTTGTCTCAAAAATATATATATATATATATATAAAAAGCTAAGAACAGTGTTTCAAAGAACAGACACTTATTCAGTACACTAGTGAAATGGCTAACGTTACATGTATTTACAGCTAGCCTTCTACTCGCGTACACTAAAACATACTCTAAAGATGAAAGATACAAGGCTGGCTGCTCTCGCAGAGGACCTGGGTTTGGCTTCCAGTACCCACATGGCAGCTAACAACCATCTGTGGATCCAGTTCTAGGGGGATCTGATGCCCTTTTCTGACCTCTGCGAACATTGAATGACATGGGTATACTTACATACATGTAAGGTAATACTCTCATGGACATAAATTCTAAAAAGATGAAAGATACATACAATGCAAAGGGAACTGTGTTTTTTTTTTAACCGATAAAAATATTTTATTAAAAAATAACACAAAAGTATCGTAAAAGCTTTCTTCACATATTTAATTGACGTGAGTTCAACAAGTATCCAATTTTGCCCAGAACTGTTTTTTTGTTTTGGAGACCAAGTCTCCTGCCCCACACCCACAGGCTATGCCTTGGCTTTAAAATGCAACTGAGGGCTGGAGAGATGGCTCAGTGGTTAAGAGCACTGCTCTTGCAGAGGACCTGGGTTCCATTCCCAGCACCCACATGGTGGCTAAGAACAGTCTTTAACTCCAGTTCCAGGGGAATTTGACACCCTCCTTCTGACCTCCTCAGCATTGCACTACACGGGTGCACCTACTTACATGCAGACAGTACACTCACACACATAATAAATAAAATTAAAAAAAAAATAAAATGCAGCTGAGGACATGGCCTTGAACTGACCATCTGCCCCCACCACCTGAGGATTATAGGCAAGCACCATCACATTCAGTTCATTTGGTGTTGGGGAACAGAACCCAAGGCCTCATGTATAGCTAGGCAAACACTATCCACTGAGCCACATCTGTAACTCCTCCACTATGCTACCAGATTTGACCATGTCTTTTCCTAAGGTAGTCAAAATAAAAATAAAATTCTGTTCATCATCACTAAAAAAAGAGGGTACAGGTACTACAGAAAACAGCAGTGATTACTACATCCGAAATTAAGACCTGTAATGACGAGCTACAGAAATTAGAAATTTGTAGCCCAGAGAGGAGACTTAAGCATCTTTAATGAACTACAAGTACACTAAAGGCACTTTTTTTTTTTTTTTTTTTTNTGTCTTTTTCTTATTTTTAGGTAGTTTTTGAGACCCCAGTGTTGCTCCTCTGTAGCCCCAGCTGCCCAAAATTTGTTAGATCAGGTTGGCCTTGAAATCACAAAGATCTGCCTGTCTCTGCCTCCTTCGTGCTGGAATCAAATGTTTTGCCACCACACCTACCGCTGCTTAAGAGGGTTTTACCTTCGTGGAGGCATGCTGTGAATTGAACCGGGGTTCCTCTGCAAGAGCAGTGGTGGTCTTAACTCCGGAACCATCTCTCTCTCCATCCCCCTAAGTGTAAACAGTTTTAAAATTGTTTTATCTTCCCTATTAAGTACCAAAAGTATAGCAGTTTTCTGTATACCTACTTTTAGATAGTTTAGGATTGTGTATTTTCATTTTCTCATATTATTTCTTTATGAAACGTTAGAGTGAAGTATGTAAAGACAGAGCCAGGTACAGTCTCACATGGCCATAGTCCAAGTTACTTGGGAGGCTAAGGCTGAAGGATTGCTTCAGCCATGATTCAAGACCGGAGTGGCACAATACATTGTGTATTTTTTGTTTGTTTTTTTAGTGTTAAGGAACGGATTTTTTCCTATCCTTTAAGGAGAAATTAGACTAGACAATGCATTGACAAATATACAACATGTTACATTGAATAACTCTGGGCCAGGATTCTAAAAATAAAATTTTTTTTAGATACTTGCTGGTATTAGAATCTAAAGCGTGGGTGTGTGTGGTGGCCCATGCCTTTTAAATCCCAGCACTTGGGAGGGAAAAGCAAAGGGATCTCTGTTAGTTAAAATGCCAGCCTGATTCTCATAGTGAGGTTCCAAGGTACTGGGCTACAGGAAACTATTTAAAAAAAAAAAAAATCTAAAATCTACTCACACAGTAACTCCCTAACATTGTCAAAAAATATTGAAATAGAATTCCTTGGGCTGGAGAGATGCTTATCAGTTAATGTCCCTTGTCCCCTAGAGAGAATAGCTATAGCAGGTAAATGTCCCCTTGCCTGAGAGAGACTTGCAGTAAATGTCACTTGCCGGAGATAGAGCTAGGCAGGTATGTCCCGTGCCTGGAGAGATAGCTTGCATGTAACAACATCCACCCGTGCCAGCAAGTCTTAGGACCCAAGTTAAATCTCTGACACCCACATTATCTTTGTATAAGTTTTATATTTTTATAACTTAGACATTGTTGTAATTATTCATGATCTTTTATCTGTTCTCTGTGTGTGGTAGGAGAGGTGGTGTGTTTGGACTGGAGTCTTTGTCACCTAGGCTGCTTTTGAACTCCTGGGCTCAAGTGATCTTCTTTCAGCTTCTTAGCACCTGGGGGCCTCAAGAATGTGCAGCATGCCTAGCACCTGTTTAGTTCTGTGGCTAACAAAGGGAGGGAAAGCACCTGGGCTTACCATATGTAAAGGACTTAGTGTTACACAGAATCTCTCTTGCTTTCTTAAGGATTCCAAAAGGGAAAGGGTCTTAGAGAAGTGAGATTCTGTTACTGTTTACTGTGTCCAGTGTTCTAAACGCACAAGGTAAAACAGCTGTGGTTTGTGTATGCCAGTCCTCATGAGCCCTTTAGCTAGGTGAGTTTTGACACTCCCTTATTAGCAGGAGTTGGAAGGTACCTGATCATCATACTCCTTGAAAAGAGCCTTTTGTGATTTATCAGCATGTAATGCCAGGGGTGTGAATTAAGCTATCAATAAAGTAGTGACAGCTGTTTACCTGCTAAGCTCTCTCTCCAGGCAAGGGACATTACCTGCTAAGCTATCTCTCTAGGCAAGGGACATTACCTGCTAAGCTATCTCTCCAGCCCAAGGATATTCCTTTCAATATTTGTGCAATGTTAGGGAGTTAAGCTATGAGTATCATTTTAGATTTTTTTTTTTTTAAATAGTTTCCCTGTAGCACCAGCTACCTTGGAACTCACTATGTAGATCAGGCTGGCCTTTAACTCACAGAGATCCATTTGCCTGTCCCTCCCAAGTGCTGGGATTAAAGGCATGCACCACCACACCCAGCTTTAGATTCTAATACCAGCAAGTATCTAAAATATAGAATCTGGCCAAGAGTTATTTAATGTAAATGTGTATATTGTAAAATTCATGTTACTAGTCTAATTTTCTAATTACAGGGACTAGGATAATCTTGTTCCTTAAACTAAAAAAACAAACAAAAAAACCCAATGTATTTTGCCTAATCTGGTCTTGAATCATGGCTGAAGCAATCCTTCAGCCTTAGCCTCCCAAGTAACTTGGACTATGGCCATGTGAGACTGTACCTGGCTCTGTCTTTACATAATTAAATCTTAACTGTTTCACTAAAGAAATTAATGAAAGAAAATGAAAATACACAATCCTAAACTATCTAAAAGTAGGTATACAGAAAACTGCTATACTTTTGGTACTTAATAGGGAAGATAAAACAATTTAAAACTGTTACACATTAGGGGGATGGAGAGATGGCTCAGGAGTTAAGACCACCAACTGCTCTTGCAGAGGACCCCGGTTCAATTCCCAGCATGCACATGGCAGGTAAGAACCATCTTTAAGCAGCCGGGTGTGGTGGCACACACCTTTGATCCCAGCACTAGGGAGGCAGAGGCAGGCAGATCTCTGAGTTCAAGGCCAGCCTGGTCTACAGGCCAGCTGGGGCTACAGGGAGACCCTGTCTCAAAAACACCAAAATAAATAAAAATAAATAAATATTCTGCTCAAAACAGTCAACTTCCACATGGAGAATATTGAGAAAGACTGAGAAAGAGATGAAAAGCATGTTTGGCAGAATGCATGAGCTCTGGTGGGGTGGGGGGCTGGGGGGGACACGGGTCTAGATTTGATAAAAATATATATAAATTAAATAAAAACTTACACATTAATAATTGTCATACAATACTTTTCAAACTATTATTTTTATTATTTATTTATTTATTTTGGTCTTTTGGAGACAGGGTTTCCCTGTAGCCCCAACTAGCCTTGAACTCACAGACATCCGTTTGCCTCTGCTACCCAAGTGCTGGGATTAAAGGTGTGTGCCACCACCCCCACTATTTATTTTTAATATGTATGAGTGTAGTGCCCGCCCATGGAGGACAGACTAGGTGTTGGATTCCTTATAATTGGAGTTATAGATGGTTGTTAGTGATTATGCAGGTGCCGGGACTCCCTAGTCTTCTGCAAAAGTAACCAGTGCTTAACCACTAAGCCATCTTTCTAGCCCCTATAATACTTTTTTTTTTTTAATTTTATGTGTATGAATGTATTTCCTGCATGTGTGTGCAATGCCGCAGAGGCAGGCAGATCTCTGTGCGTTCAAGGCCAGCCTGGTCTACAGAGCAAGTTCCAGGCCAGCTGGGGCTACAAGAAGACCTTGTCTCAAAACAAAACCCTCCCATTATTAAATATGGTACCAGTAATTGTATAACTGTGCAATATATCAGATGAACTTGTGTTTAATTCTGCTGAAAATTCAGTATTTCAAAAATTTTCTAATTGTGTAAGCACTAACATGCTGATAAATCTTAAATTCCCACCTTTCAGTAATCCTAGACTCCTTCCATTTTGTGTGGATAAACAGGTGCTAGACAGAATGAACAGAATTACAGAATGTAATTTTCTTACTTTTATCTTTAAAATCAGGTGCATTTTTCACAATAAATACCATTATTTTTTAGAAAACAAAATGTTGCCTTTTCCCTCGTTGGGCGGCTGGAGATAACATGGGTCACCAGCAGCTCTACTGGAGTCACCCGCGAAAATTCGGCCAGGGCTCTCGCTCATGCCGCGTCTGCTCTAACCGCCACGGTTTGATCCGGAAGTACGGGCTCAACATGTGTCGGCAGTGTTTCCGACAGTATGCTAAGGACATTGGGTTCATTAAGTTGGACTAAGCAACCTTTTTTGAATGGATTTTTCAAGACCATCTACCCAGTGAAAACTCATGATAGTCTTTGTACATAAATAAAAAAACTCAGGTCCTTCCAAAAAAAAAAAGAAAACAAAATGTTAAGAAAATGTGTTAAAAATAAAATTATTTTATATATTTTTTATTTTTAACATTTATTTCTTAATGTGTACATGCACATGCCAGAGCTTGCATGTGGACGTCAGAGGACAACTTATAGGAGTTGGTTCTCAATTTCTACCATGTGGGGTCCTTAAGACTGAACTCAGGTCATAGGACTTGGCAGCAAGCACCTTTATCTCTGAGCCATCCTGGAAGCCCCTCTTCTTTTTCTTTTCTTCTCCTCTTCTCTTTTCAAGACAGGGTCTCACTATGTAGCTCAGGCAGGCCTTATAAACTCATGTGCTCAATCTCTCAACTGCTAGGATTACAAGCAAGCAATTCTATGCCCAACTTTAAAGTCAAGTATTTTAAATAAGCCCTCAGAATCAGAAGACTATTGAAATGTAAAATGATCAATACAAACGAATGCTCCATACTTGTATGTGAGGCCAAGAGGCCTCAAGCGTAGGCTCATCCTCTTCTGGGTCAAAATCCGGATTATCACTTGGAGGAAGAGTACGGAAGATGTTAGCACTTATCTGTAAAGAAAAAACAAGTTTGGATTCATGTTCTTTGCTATATAGTAGAATTCAACAGTGAAAATTATTTTTGGCTGTGACCATAAATTTAGTTCAAACCAATAAAGCTCTTCAAGATATGAACAGAGCCGGGCGTGGCAGCGCATGCCTTTAAACCTAGCAATTTGGGAGGCAGAGGCAGGTGGATCTCTGTGAGTTCAAGGCCAGCCTGGTCTACAGAGTGAGTTCCAGGACAGCTGGGGCTACAAGTGAGATCCTGTCTCAAAGTCCAAAAAAAATATTTCTCCATTCTTACATATACATAGGAAGAGAAAGGAAGGGGGAATGCTGTCACTGTTTTACAGACATGGCTATAAAATTTCAGGATGCTTTCCTTTACTCTATTTCAATACACTGAAACTTTAAAACATGAATTACTCTGAAACCAGGAAGTGGTTTTGAGATCCATATTCAGTATACTACATCCTTGTCTCTCCAGCAGAGGCTATATTGTAGCCCCAACTCTCAATTCTTTTAAGATGAACAGACTGATTGATAGCCGGTCCAGTAAACATTTAAGGCTGAGCTATGGTGGGGTTGACTATTTGAGGTAAACTACCTGGGGTAGGAAGGTAAGACAAGCAATGTTTAATGGTACATGTCAGTTTCCAACTATTCTTATAAAGTGGCATCTAGGATAGTCAAATACCTGCCAACAGTAGGTATTACCATAACCCTAAATCCCAGCAAGTTAACCATCTGGAACTTAGAGTTCAAAGCCAAAAGTTAAGGGTAAAACTGGTAAGAGTTTGATGGACATCAATTTCTCAAAGAATAGCAAAACATCCTATATTTGAAAAATGAAATATAGCTCATAATTGTGAGCAATAAAAATAAAACCTTGTACCCACCAATAAAATACCCCATATTCAGAAGCATGTTAAAGGACCAAGGTGGGCAAGTGGTTCATCCCTTATCTAGAAATTAAGTACCCAGAAGTTAAATAACAAAAATACATCTTTTCAACTAGAGCACAGAAATTAAATATAAGAATACACAGCAAATTATAGAACAATGTGACTCGAATATTTTCAACATCACTTTATAGAGTGTTAAGCCAGGAGTGATGGTGCACGCCTTTTATCCCAGCACTATGGAGGCAGAGGCAGGTGGATCTCTGCGAGTTCAAGGCCAGCCTGGTCTACATAGTGAGTGAGTATGAGGCCAGCTGGAGTTCCAGGGAGACCCCATTTCTTTTTTTTTTTCTGTCTTTTTGAGACGGGGTCTCCCTGTAGCCCCAGCTGTCCTGGAACTCACTCTGTAGGCCAGGCTGGCCTTGAACTCAGAGATCTGCCTGTCTCTGCTTCCTGAGTGCTGGGATTAAAGACCAAAACATTAATTTAAAAAATTAATAGATTATCTGGTATTGAATTTTCAACATTTCTTAATTAAAACATGTGAGATCAGTAACACAAGTTTTTACCCTTGAAATTTAATGATAAAATAAAAATAGGAAACCCATCAATGTTTACTATTTACATTCTTAAACTTTCATCCTCTTTTACTGTACAAACTGGGGAGGCAGGGGGTTTAGGAAGCTAGTTTTATTCTGATTGTTCTGTTTACAGGTGATCTTTTTTTAAAAAACTTGGGCTTTAATTTCTGTTTTTAAAACCACAATAGAAATTCTTAAGTTCCTCTTACAGGTCCTCAGATGTGTGGAAAGAAACCCAACTAGTGGGCTCCTACCGCTCTTGCAGAGGACCCGGGTTCGATCCCCAGCACCCACATGGCGGCTGAGAACCATCTGAAACTCCAATTCCAGGAGAACTCCAGTTCCAGGGGAATCCGACGCCCTCTTCTGACCTCCGCGGCATCGCACGACACGGGTGCACAGACCTGCATGCAGACAGTACATTCATACACATACAGAAATTAAAAAAAAAAAAAAAAAGAAAGAAACCCAACTAGTATACCGGGGCCAAATGATCTTCCCTACTATGCACTCTGTTCCCTCCTAGAATATATCTTACGCTGTGGCTTCTATGCCCTGGTGTAAGTTTAAATGATGTGCTCAGTGACTCTAATCATGCCTACTGAAGGACTAGATTTTATTAGAAGGCAAAAAAATCTAAGCCACGAATGCTAAATAAAATTCTATGCTTTGATGGAGAGTGAGGTTAAATTACTAACAACCACACATTAGTGAAGAGCAGTGGAGTCATTTTTCACATGAGATATTCTATAATTTATTCAGGCTGAGTATTCCTTATCTAAAAGCCTTAGAACAAGAAGTGTTCAGAATTTTGGAACATCTGTATTTATATATAATAAAGTATCTTGGGAACTAAACATAAAGTTCATTTGTTTCATATGTTCACTTTTTTTTTTTTTTTTTGCTCTTTTTGAGACAGGGTCTCCCTGTAGTCCCAGCTGTCTTGGAACTCGCTCTGTAGACCGGGTTGGCCTTGAACTCACCAAGATCCATCTGCCTTTGTCTCCTGAGTGCTGGGATTAAAGGTGTGCACACCACACCCAGCTCATATGTTCCTTATACATTCAGCCTAATGGTTATATATATTAATGTGTATATATATATATATATATATTTTTTTTTTTTTTAATGTGTATGAGTGTATTGCCTGCATATGTGTAAATGCACCCATGTGATGCAATCCCCATGGAAGGTGTCAGATTCCCCTGGAACTGGAGTTACAAAGGGTTGTTAGCTGCCATGTGGGTGCTGGGAATTGAACCTGGGTCCTCTCCAAGAGCAGCTGGCGTTCTTAACCACTGAGTCATCTCTCCAGCCGCTGTAGTCAATATTTCATGCACTGGTTTCAACTTCAATCCATGAGGTTATATGTGGAATTTTCCACTTGTGGGGTGACATGGTGCTCAGTTTTCCATTCTGATTTTTGGATTAAGAATGTTCAATAAGGGGGCTGGAGAGATGGCCTAGCGGTTAAGAGCGCCGACCGCTCTTGCAGAGGACCCGGGTTCGATCCCCAGCACCCACATGGCGGCTGAGAACCGTCTGAAACTCCAACTCCAGGAGAACTCCAGCTCCAGGGGAATCCGACGCCCACTTCTGACCTCCGCGGCATTGCACGACACGGGTGCACAGACTTGCATGCAGACAATACATTCGTACACATACAGAAATAAAAAAAATTAATAAAAATAAAAAAAAAAAGAATGTTCAATAAGAAGTATTAATTAAAGTGTTAAAATCTATGAACATGATACTGAAAGGTTCTACATAGGATTTCTTCTAACCTGATTCCCTTAACTACTGCTTACTTGTTTTTCTACTTATCTTCCCTGCCCTCTTTACAATTCTCAAGGACTACTCCCTCTGACAATGTCAATCTGTAATAATCTGTTATTGTTTTGCTGGCCTGGATCTGTCAATGTAGACCAGGCTGGCCTTGATTTGAAGAGATCAGCCTTCCTCTGATTCCTGAGAGCTGGGATTAAAGTTGTACACCATCATGCCTGCTGCTCAATCTGTATAATCTTGAGCCCATGTCTTTTTCAAAAAAGATTTTAAATTGTATGTATGTGTTTGTCTATGCAGGTGCTCTCAGAGGCCAGAGGCATTGGATCCCCCCCCCAAACTGAAGTTACAGGTGATTGTGAGTTGTCCAACCTGGGTCCTGGGAAACTGAACTCCAGTCTTCTACAAGAGCATTATCTTGAGCCTACATCGTTCTGCCAAGTTCAGGATCTACACTATGTACAATGGTAGCCACCACTCATAACTTTTAGTTTCCTTAAATCCTACAAAAGCAATGGCCATATCAGTGAAATGGATAATCCTTCTAATATGCTTTTTAAAAGAACATTCTTTTGCGTATGTTAGTTATTGTTTGGGTTTTTGTTGTTGTTGTTGTTGTTTTTGTTTTTTGGTCTTTTCTAGACAGGGTCTCCATGTAGCCCCAGCTGGCCTTGAACTCACAAAGATCTGCCTGTCTCTGCCTCCCGAGTGCTAGGATTAAAGGCGTGTGCCACCACGCCCGGCTAGTTATTGTATATTTATTGGTCAGTGTAATTCATATACCTCAGATCTCTGAATTTATACCAATCTGAGGAATAAGTCTAGAGGCTTACCATTTTTACTATATCAGAATACGCTGATTCAACAATTACACCACGATTAGTTGAAACATACTCAACCAGTTCATTCAGTGTTGCTCTTTTAATTTCTTTGCTCTTCAAGTCTGAAACAGAGTCCATGAAATCAAACAGTATACAACACTGTTGTAGCTTCTGACAGAAAAGCTCTTGTTGTTCATTTGAAGTGGCATCTATAAACAGAAACAGAGAAACTCAATAAATAACTTGAAAGTTATGTTATCTGTATGCAAACAAGTTCTCTAAGAAAACCAGTGTCAACTTCACCCTCCTAATCTATCATGCAAGGCTTCTACTGGGCTCTTGCCCACAACCAGTCACTAAATGTTATGGATTCTAACTTATCTGAAATCTATCCCTTTCTTGTTATTCCCACCACCATTTTAGATGTTCATCATCCCTCATCTAGACTACAGTAATGATAGGATAATCTATAACTACTATAATTTCATATTCTGCATTTAACCTATGTAAAAAGTTAAAATCTTGCTAAGATAGTCAATATCATACATGGTCAACACTTTAATGATCCTCAATAATGAAAAGAATGAACCCTCTGAACTAAACACTGAGTATAGCTACCTATGCCAAGAGTTCTCTCAACACCTCCCAGCATGCCTCTCTCATTTTCTCTGGGGTTCCTAAAGAGCACATATTGTTTCTCTTGCCTGAAACGCTCATCTCCCCATGCTCCTTCTCAGAGACTTTACCCACCAACTCCATTTTGATCTAGGTCGCCTCCAGGGGTTTTCCTTATAGAACTAAACTGAACTGGTTGAATGCATTTTGTTTCCCTTTTTGTTTTTGTTTTTTGTCTCTTTGAGACAAGGTCTCCCTGTAGCACCAGCTGTCTTGGAACTTGCTATGTAGACCAAGCTGTCCTTAAACTCACAGAGATCCACCTGCCTCTGCCTCCCAAGTGCTGGGATTAAAGGCATGCGCCACCAGACCTGGCTCACCTTTTTGGGGTTTTAAGCCAGGGTCTCCCTGTAGCCCCAGCTAGCCTGGATCTCACAGTGATCTACCTCTCTCTGCTGGGATTAAAACTATGTACCACCATGCAGTTAGTCCACTTTGGTGTGCATCTCTGCTGCAGTATTTTTTTTTAATTTTTTTTT
>VZQC01015735.1:1467145-1494005 GCA_009823505.1 Rhizomys pruinosus
ACACACACACACACACACACACACACACACACATATATGAATTGGAACTCACTATGTAGACCAGGCCTTGAACTCAGAGATCCTCCAGAGATCCTCCTGCCTCTGCCTCCCAAGAGCTAGGATTAAAGGCGTATGCCACCACACCCGGCTCTAAATAAATATTTTTAAATTTTATTTATTTATATTTATGTGTATGAATGTACTGTCTGCACATAGTTTGGTGCACCCGTGTCGTGCAATGCCGCAGAGGTCAGAGGAGGTCAGAAAAGGGTGTTGGATTCCCCTGGAACTGGGGTTAAAGACAGTTCTCAGCCACCATGTGGGGCTGGGGATTGAACCTGGGTCCTCTGCAAGAGCAGTCGGTGCTCTTAACCGCTAGACCTCTCCCGCCCCTCTAAATAAATATTTTAATTTGCTGCAGTCCATTTGTAGCTATGCAACTAAACATATCTCTTTTTTTATTCTTGTATGTGTATGAATGTACCCTCTACATGTAGGTTTGTGCACCGTGTCATGCAATGCCGCAGAGGTCAGAAAAGGGTGTCAGATTCCCCCTGAACTGGCGTCAAAGACGGTTCTCAGCCACCATGTAGGTGCTGGGGATCGAACCCGGGTCCTCTGCAAGAGCAGTCGGTGTTCTTAACCGCTAGGCCATCTCTTCAGCCCCAACAACTAAACATATCTTAGAAGACAGCTCTATGCTTAGAAAGAACACACTTACTATTTTGTGTTCCAGAACAAGTAATGGTCCCTGCAAAATGAAGCTGAGGGCTCCATCCTAAAACTGGCATTCAAAGTCCACATAGAACTGATAAGACAACATTTAAAGATATTTTGTGATTTTTATTTTATGAGTGCATTTCCTGCATGTGTCTAAGTGCACCTGTGTCATGCAATGCCTGCAGTGGTCAGAAGGTATGGGATTCCCTGCAACTGGTGTTCTGGACAGTTGTTAGCCATTATGTAGGTGCTAGGAATCAAACCCTGGTCCTCTGCAAGAACATCAAGTTCTCTCAACTGCTGAGCCATCTCTCCAGCCCCAACATTTTATTTTATTTTTGGTCTTTTTTGAGACAGGGTCTCACTGTAGCCCCAACTGTCCTGGAACTCACTCTGTAGACCAGGCTGGCCTTGAACTCATAGAGATCCACCTGCCTCTGCCTCCCAAGTGCTAGGATTAAAGGTGTGGGCCACCATGCCCGGCCTAGCCCTAATATTTTGATAAGTTTTTTTTTTTTTGGTTTTTTTTTTTGGGAACTGCTCTGAAGTGGGAATATTGTAGTGTGTTTTTTTGAAGGACTATTAAATACCAAATGATACATAAAAGTACCCATGTCCTAGAACTAGACTTTGTTACATATGATGAGAATAAAACAGACTCTGGTGTGCACACATTTCATAGAGCCAGAAGTCATATGCCTGCTGCTACCCATTCATCCTAAATGATTACCAGCCACTGAATGTAGAATCTGCTCCTTCTCTGCTAAGTCAGACCTTTAAAAAGATCCTTTGGAATTTTTCACCCTTAAAGAGGCAACGTTAACTGAAATCAGTTCAAAGTGATGTTTTCTAATACTGATAGCAAGCTGATTTCAATAAACAGATGTCTGGTTAATACTAACACCTAAGTGAAGTAACACAGTCCTAGAAAAACAAATGACGAATGGTATCCCTCATCTGTGGATGCTAGTGCCAATTACCTAAACTGAGCAACGTTAATGTGATCTGAAAACAACTGTGCTCTTATATTGTGAATCCCTTAACAGGTTCTAGAACTAAGCTACCATTTATTTTCAGACTTAGGAAGTTTTGGTATATGGATGAAGGATATGTATGGATATTTTAGAGTAATAAAAGATCAAAGGAATGCAGAAAAAAACTAGTTTGTCATGACATTATGTCTAACCACAGTATTAATTTTATGGGAGTGCTTCTTAGTATTTCTTATACAAGGCTGCTTGAGCTTTTGTCCAACCATTTTCTAAAATATTATAGTTAAAAGTATCAGGCTGGTGTGGGGCTGGAGAGATGGCCTAGCGGTTAGGAGCGCCGACGCTCTCGCAGAGGACCCGGGTTCGATCCCCAGCACCCACATGGCGGCCGAGAGCCGTCTGAAACTCCAGTTCCAGGGGAATCCAACACCCTCTTCTGACCTCCGCGGCACTGCACGACACGGGTGCACAAACCTGCATGCAGACAGTACTTTCATACACATACAGAAATAAATAAAAATTAATAAAAAAAAGTATCAGGCTGGTGTAACTTAGCCTTTCTGGATGCTTAACGACCATACTTAATGCCCATACCAATTTGGCCAAGGGTCTTAAGGGATAACTTTGTTCCCTGCCCTCAGAGGTCAACTAAGTCCCAGGGGACTATGAATGGGGGCATCTCTTGAAATGTCCTGCAAGTGGACTGGAGAGATAGCCTAGTGGTTAAGAGCACTGACTGCTCTTGCAGAGGACCCGGGTTCGATCCCCAGCACCCACATGGTGGTTGAGCACCATCTGTAACTCAAATTCCAGGGGAACTCCAGTTCCAGGGGAATCCGACACCCTCTTCTGACCTCCGCGGCACTGCACGACACAGGTGCACAAACCAACATGCAGACAGTACATTCGTACACATACAAAAATAAATAAAATTAAAAAAAAAAAAANGACTTTGAATGTAATCCTGCATTCTGGCCCCTGTTTTCTTGTTGATAAGTCAGCCATTAATCTTAATTCCCGCAAATAACTTTTTATCTTAGAATTTTTAAGATTTTCCCTCTTTGACTTTCAGTATTTTACTACTGAGTCTGTAGTTTGTGGATCTCAAATTTACATTTATTTACTTACTTGTGGTGTGTGGCACGCGCGCGAGCAGCGTGTGTGTGTGTGTTGTGCATGTTCCACAGAGCCATGTGGAAGTAGAGCACACCTGCAGAGGTTCTATCTCTCCACCACATGTGTTCTGGAATTACACTTTGTGATCAGCTTGGTGGCAAGCTCCTGTTAAGGAGCCAGTTTGCAAGCCTCTGAGTCCTTTGTGGAGTTTGCTGGGTGACATGGTATATTAGGTTAGAACTCAGAAGTACGTTTGGAAAAATCTCTTTCTCCTGGTTATTTCCATCTTGTGTACATTGGTACACTGATGGTATCCTGTAGATCACTGAAGCTCTGTCCACTTTTTTTCCAGTTCTTGTTTTTTTTTCTTTTTTTTTTTTATTTTGTTTTTTGTCTTTTTCGAGACAGGGTCTCCCTGTAGCCCAGCATCTTGAACTCCTATGTAGCCCAGGCTTGTGTTGAACCACAGCGATCTCCTGCCTCTGCCCCCTCCTGGTGCTAGGATTACAGCATGGCACCCATGCCCAGCTCTAACTAATGGCTGCTTTTTAAAAAAATTAATTTAATGTTTTTTACAATCGTTATCAGTTTTTTAAATTTTATTTATTTTGTATGTATATGAACGGACTGTCTGCAATTGTAGGTTGCTGCACCCATGTTGTGCAAGACGGAGGTCAAAGGGTCATCGGATCCCCTGGAACTGGAGGTCTCCTGGAAGGAGTTCAAGACGGTTCTCAGGCCGCCATGTGGGTGCTGGGGATCGACCCGGGTCTCTCCAAATCAGTCAGTGCCGCTTAACTGCTAGAGGCTATGCTCTCCAGCCATAATTAAATTTTTTTTTTTTTTTTTTTTGGTCGTTTCGAGACAAGGTCTCCCTGTGTCCCCAGTCCGTCCTGGAACATCCACTACTGCCTAGACAGGCTGGCCGTGAACTCCAACAGATCCCCTGTCTCTGCCTCCCGAGTGTCAGAGTAAGAGGCGTGCGCGCACCACGCCCAGCCTTGAATTTTTATGTGGTAGAATGGTACTGTCTTCTGTAGGTTTGTTGCAACCTTGTCTGCAATTGCCGCGGAAGGTCAGAGAGGGTGTCGGATTCCCCTGAACTGGAGTTACAGACAGTTCAAAGCCGCCATGTGGGTGCTGGGGATCGAACCCAGGTGTTCCTCTCTTAGCAAGAGCAGTTGGGGCTCTTAACCACTAGGGCCATCTCTCCAGCCCCGGTTTTATATTTTTAAATGTCTAAATTAGTTCTTGGCATTTTCCCTATGGTCTAGTGTAAAAAATGACTACTTCCTGATTTTTGACAAAAACATCAAAGACATAGATTGGAGGAAAAGACATCCTCTTTAAATAAACTGGTACCAGGGAAACTGGCAGGCTGAAGAGATAGCTTATGGTTAAGATCAATGGCTGCCCTTGCAGATGACCAGGTTTCGATTCCCAATGGAGGTTCACATCGCACCCACATGGTGGCTAACAACTATCTGTAACTCCTGTATCCAGGAGAGTTGATGTCCTTTTTGACCTCTGTGGACATTGAATTTAAAGACATGGGTGCACCTTCATGCAGGCAATCACTCAGACCATAAAATAAAAATATTAAAATAATTGGCGCCTGGAGAGTTGGCTCAGTGGTAAGAGCACCGACTGCTCTTGCAGAGGACCGGGGTTCGATTCCCAGCCCCACATGCGGCTAAGAACTGTCTTTTTTATTTTAAATTTTTATTTATTTTCTTATATGTATGAATGTACTGTCTGCATGTGGTTGTGCACACCATGTCATTGCAGCCGGGCGAAGCGGGTTGGAAGAGGTGGTCAGATTCCCCCTGCGAACTGAAATAAGGACGGTTTTCAGCTGCCATGTGGAAGCTGGGGGATCAAACCCACCCGAGTCGCTTCTGCAAGAGCAGTCAGTGCTCTAAACCACTAGGCCATCTCTCCCAGCCCCAAGAAACCGTCTTTAACTCGCAAGTTGAACTGGGGAATCCAACGCCCTCTCTGACCTCGCTGCAGGCATGCACCACAAGGGTGCATCAACCTACATGCAAGACTCCTCATACACATAAAAAATAAATTTTTTTATTTTTATTTTTAAGGGATTGCTACAATACTATACACAGTTGTTTCAGATACCAATTGATGTTACTCAGTGATATCATTCAATTAGGTATTGGTGCATTTGCAAGTAATTTTTAAAAAGACAAAAATAATATAATATCAAAAAAGGAAAATTACGCAAAATAGAATAAAAGAAAATTTATTATCACTTCAAGCTTGACAAATAGTAGAAAGGTTCCTTTCCTGTATCTTTTGCCTTGTCTTTAGCACTCTTTTCCAATATCTGGCTCCTCTGAAGCTGTGGTCTCTGTGTAGTGCTCATAAGGCTGCTGTTCTTTTTTTTTTTTGGTCTTTTAGAACAGGGTTCTCCCTGTAGTCCCAGCTGTCCCTGGAACTCGCTCTGGTAGACCAGGCTGGCCTTTGGAACCTCACAAAGAGAGTCACGACTGCCTCTGCTCCCGATGCTAGGATAAAGGCGTGCCCACCACGCCCGGCAAGGCTCTTTTCTTTTGGGACTTTAAGGAAGTAGAAATAGCTGGATGGGGAACTGAGGTGAGCTGGGCTCCCATGGTTCCCTTCTCTCAGAAATCTCAGTTCTGGGTGGCAGCATGTGTGGAATTTCATACATAATTTGTATATGCCATTCATTCATACTTCTTTCTGTTTGTAAGTGTGCTTGAATATGTCTATTTATGTGCTGTAGGTTTTCCTGTAGGCTTTAGTTTCTCTTTTCTTTTAGCTTTTTTGAGACCGTCTCACTTGTAGCCTTGGCTTGGCCTGGAATCACTATGTCAGACCAGGTTGTTGGGCTCAAACTCAGAGATCCTCATCCCTCCTCCAAGTGCTGGAATTAAAAGGTGTGTGGCCCACCACTTCGGCTCCTTTTTCTTAAGAATTTTATAAAATTTATTGTTTTCATTTTAAAATGTTTATAGATTTTTGACCCCTGCAGTGTACATAGTAGTCATGCAGTGCCCCATGGAGGACAGAAGAGTGTGGTGTGTCAGATCCCCCCTGAACTGGCGTTACCAGGTGGATGGTTAGCTGCCACATGGATGCTAGGAATCGAATTTAGGTCCTCTCTAGCCCCATAAAAGACAATTTTCAAGAGTGATTCTTCAGGTTCTCAGAATAACATGTTAAGACTTTGATCCAAATTGCATTCCTTGCATAGATTAATTGGGGAAGATATTGACCTTCTCTCTGAATATGGCATAATCTCTATTTAGTTATGTCTGCTTAATGAAAGTTTCATGATTTGCTTATACAAGTCTTGCTTTTTTTTTTTTTTTTAGCGGGTGTGGTGGTCATACACCTTGTAATCCTAGCGCAGTAGAGGCAGAGGCAAAAGGATTTTGTGAGTTCAAGGCCAGCCCTGGTCTACGAGCTAGCTTCAGGCCAGCTGGCTAAAGGGAGACCCAGTCTAAATAAAAAGACAAAGAAACAGCTGGGCAGGTGGCCACACGCTTTTAATTCTAGCACTTGGGAGGCAAGAGGCAGGTGGACTCTTTTGAGTTCAAGCCAGCCTGGTCTACGAGGAATTCCAGGACAAGCTGGGGCCTACAGGGAGACCCGTGTTTCAAAAGACCAAAAACAAACAAACAAACAAAAAACCACAAAAAAACACACATAGTCCAGCCAACTTTAAGTTAATTATATCTTGCAAAAGCCAGACACATCTGGTTTTTCTTTTTGTCCTCATTCCTTGATTATATAGTTTTTGTTGTACCTTTCATAATACTCATGTGGGGCTTTCTTATTGGGGATTTAGTAATATTTTCTAGGAGTGTATTTTAATTCTTAGTTCTGAAGATGAGCACAAATTGATATTATAGGTCATTACATAATATTCTTAAGTTTGTGATCATTTCCTTAGGCAACATAAAAACTTAAGGCATTTGAAATTGTTGAGTAGGGTAATATGTAGCGTTCTGAATTTTTTTTGCTCCTGTGGTAAAATACATGTGCAGGTTTATGTGTGGGATTGGTTTCTTTTTCTTCTTACATGGCACTAATTAGTTTATTAGTAAACTTTTCTGCTGTAATAAAAATACCTGACAGAAGCAGTTTAAGGGAGGGAATTGCTCTGGCTCATGGTTTCCTAGAGTTGCAATCTGTCCCAGCTAGGAAAGGCCTGGTATAGCAATGGGAACAGGTGGCACAGCTGCTTGTTCACATCTCTGCAGGCAGGAAGCAGAGAACGGAGACTGGAGCCATAAGTGCCATAAGTTTCAAAGGTCTGCCCTAGTCACCTATTTCTACCATGGAGGCCCAATGTCACAAAAGTTCTGTTGCCTCCAGAATCAGTGCTGCCAGCTGTGGGCCAAGTGTTTCAACAACATGAATCTGTGATGGACATTTTGGATGCAAAACATTAACCCCTGGGGGGTCTCACAATTCCTCTCTTAAATGCTCTTCCCTGATGCAGGTCTCACTTGTTTATATTCTTTTGGAAGAAATTAGTATCCAACTGTTTGTGTGTAGCTTTCATTGGCTATGATAAAATGCTTGGTACAACTTTAAGGAGAAAGGACTTATTTCAGCTGCATGCTCTTGGGCAGACTCCTAGTGGCTGGAGTGTGTGGTGAAGGGGTTTCTTTACCTCATGATGGACAGGAAGCTGTGGTGCTGGGGGACCAGTTACAACCTTAGGGCACCACCCCCGTGACCTGCTTCCTCTAGCTGGCTCCCACCTTCTACAGTCTCCATCATCTACCAAAATAGCACCATCAGCTAGGAGCCTGTAGGGGAAGTTTCAGTTTCAAACTGAAGTGGCTAAATATCGCCAGTTCAAGATTTTGTTAAAATGTCCGCTAAAACCTGGGTCCCATGTAATAATTAAATTCAGGATGACTGAACGAGTACAGATGCTCTGGGATTTATGGTGCTATCCAGCATTGTGAGAGAATGTTGTACTATGTATCTGTAGCCTGGAAAGAGATCACAATTGAAAGCATAATTTCTCCTTGAATGCAAACTATTTTCCTACCACTTCTTACTATAGTGTAGTGTTAAAGGCATGATCCAAAGTAATCACTCTTGAGTATCCTCAGTGCTTCTGTGTGATCTTGTGTGCTATGTGATGTTTCCCATGAACTTCTATGTATGTTTCCAGAGATGTTTTTATTTTTAAACCTTCAATTAAGTAAAATTCAGATAATATAATTAGAACTGGAGGGAGAATTCCAGATGAGAAGATTTAGCCACATGTAAACCAGAACAGACAGCTTCCACATTAAGAATGGCAAGCCAGTGGCTGGAGCTAGAAAGATTGCTGATAAGTAACAGTCCCAGAAAACAAACGACGAATGTTATTCCTCATCGGGATGCTAGCCACCAGTTACCTAATTGTATGCAAACTGAGGCAATGTCCATGTGATCTGAAAACAACTGTGGCTGCTTATATTGTGAATCCCTTAAACAAAAAAATAAACAAAAGAATGGCACATCCAGGCATAGTGGCCCATGCCTGTAATCGCGCAGCACTCAGGAAGGCAGAGGCAGGTGGATGCTATGTGAGTTCACAGGGCAGCCTGATTTACCTCGCGAGCCTCCAGGACCAGCAGGACTAAGGGGAGACCCTGTCCTCAAAGACCCCCCCCCACAAAAAGGAGACAACGGGGGCGGGGAGGGTGGATGGGGCTCAACAGCTTAAGACCACTAGCTGTTCTTGAAGAGGACGTAGTTTGGTTCCCAGCACCATATGACTTGTGTTCTATAATTCCAATTCCAGGGGATCTGATGCCCTCTTCTGGCCCCCTTGGGATACTGATTTACATATGTGCAAGCAAAACACTCATATAATAAATAAAATAATAAAACTGATAATTTGTAAGAAAGAATGGAAATGGGGTCAGGAATTGTAACCGAGGTTTTGGTAGAGTGCCTTGTTTAACCTATATAAAGCCCCGATTTCCATCTCTAGCACTATATAGACCAGTCACGTCCCTGTAATCTTGGCACTAGTGAAGTGGAGGCAGAGGATCCGAAGGTCCTGTTTGGGCCAACCAGGGCTACATGAGACTCGGTTTAAAAAAAAAGTGGTCAGCTAAGCGTGGTGGCCTACGGCCTTAGATCCCAGCACTTGGGAGGCAGAGGTAGGCAAGACCTCTGTGAATTCAAGGCCAGCTGGTCTACCATAGCAAAGCTCCAGGCCCAGCTGTTGGACTAAAGGGAGACCCTGTTCTACAAAAGACCAAAAAAAAAAAAAAAAAAAAAAAAAGGGCACAATGGACGATACGTGCAATTTAATGAAAAGAGCCAAAAAACAGTAGAACAGAGTATGTGGCTTTATGGAAGACATTACCAGAAATTTCGATCAGCAGAATGTGACAGCCTTTACTTGTAATAATTAAATTAATTTTAGTCTTTTATGGATTTTATACTTGTTATAGGCATTTGACATAGTCTCTCTCTCTCTCCCACTCTCCAGACCTCTCACCACCACACCACCCCTTAAACTTCAAGTACCTCCCCCAAAGTCTTCTAAGTCTTTTTGAAGACCCAGTGTACCTATAGCCTCAGTCAGTCTGTGGCCTAGAGCTCACTCTGCTAGACTAGGCTGGTCTCAATGCTCACAGAGATCTGAACTTCCTCTGTCTGCCTCTGAGTGGCTGGGATTAAAAGCATGTTCGCGCATGCCTGGCTCTTGTTTTTTTTATAACTCACTGAGTCCAGTTATTGCTAATGTGTGGAAGTGTAGGGCCATTTACTTGCTGTAATTCTTACAGCAAAGAATGAAATGGCCACTGTAACTATCATTATTTTCTACATGTCACAAGCAGCTTTGTTAATTGCAGCCTTTTCTTTCTATTATTCTGTTTATGAAATCATCAAGGGATGAATCTGATCTTTTCTCAGCCTGTTTAAATATAGTTTGGTCTTATATTTTCCTTATGAGAAAATCCAATAGTGCTATTTCACAAAGGGGCCTGACTTGGAACATGTTAAGCATCTGCATGTCAGCAGTGTTCCATAATCACCATGAGTACTTATTCCTCCCAGGATAACTACTGTATGTGTGCTTTTTACCCATAGAGAAGTGTCTCATGTCTTAAACCTATAAGCAGGCCAACCAATTGCAGATGACAGTAGTTTCCCCTCCTTCCCCCTCGGCATCTGTGGTCCACCCTTCCACAGCTGCTTCGAAGCCACCAGGCTCAGTGCAAAGATAGTTATTAAATAGAACGGTCAAGTATCTTCTGATAGCTGTTCAGTTTCTTGCTTTTGATAAACTCTGATTTTACTTTGAATTTTTTTGTTTAATCCTAATAATGATTATTTCTATACTCAAATTGTGTGTTGACAGTAAAATAACTCAATGGGGATGTCTGATGAAATATTATATGCATATATGCATGGTAAATGGCAATACTTTTTGTGTTTTGCCTGCTAACATTTGTCTTTTATGTCTTATCTTGCAATTTTCAACATCAGGTTAATCCACTGAAGGTAGGAAATAATTTTTGATTTTCAGAATCTGCTTCAATGAGTTCTTAGCTCTCTACATCTAGTTCTTAGATCTCTAGTGCAAAATAATACAAATAACTAAACACTTCTTAGAATCATCTTTGCCTAAAGGCAGTTCTGATGTTATTGATGGTACTATGTTTTATTATGTAGCACCGCAGCCTGCTCAGTGGATGTTGTATACTTATAGGGTGTTGGGCTGGAGAGATGGCGTAGCGGTTAAGGCGGCCAACTGCTCTCAGCGGACGCCGGGTTCGATCCCCAGCACCCATAGGCGCTAAAACTGCTTTGACTCATTTCCAGGGGAATGCGCACCCTCTTCTGACCTCCTAGGCATTGCACTACACGGGTGCACAGACATCACATGGCAGACAGTACATTCATACACATACAAAAAAAAAAAAAAGGTGTATAGGAAATGATTTTTCTATCAATAAGTCTAAAAATAGATTGGAAACTTATTGGAAATATTTAACTTTTCATATTTCTGAAGTTTGGGGAAATATGTGACCTTTCCCATCTAAGCATTAGGTAAATGGACAGAAATAATAACAAATTTAAATAAAACCTTAGGTTCAGAGATGGATTAGTGAATCAAGAAGTCACAAAAAAGATTTCGGGAAAAGACTAAGAGGTGTCCAGAAAAGAAACACACATTTTATTTTATTTTTTATTTTTTGGTGTTTTTGAGACAGGGTCTCCTTCGTTGCCAGCTGGCCTGGAGCTCGCTTTGTAGACCAGCTGACTTAAACTCACAGAAGATCCACCTGCTTCTGCCTCCTGAGTGCTGGGACTAAAGGCGTGTGCCACACACACCAGCAAGAAACACCTTTTTTTTTTTTTTTTTTTTTGTTTTTTAGTTTTTGAATGTCCATGTCTGCATGTAGGTTGGTGCACCCTGTGTTGTGCGATGCCGAAGAGGTCAGCGGGAGGTCAGAAGAGGGTGTCTGATTACCCCTGGAACTGGAGTAAAGATGGTTCGTTAGCTGCCATGGGGTGCTGGGAATCGAACCCTGGTCCTCTGCAAGAGCAGTTGAGTGTCTGTAACCACTGAGGCCTCTCTCCAGCCCCAAGAAACACCTTAGAAAAACAAAGGTCTGTCATGCTTTTAAACCTACCGTGTGCCAGTCTGCACTATGATGTATCTTCGTGAAGTTGGCTGCAGCAGACTGACAGCCTGTGGTATATGTAAGGGAACAGTGCCTCCTGTTTATACCCCACTTGGAAGCTGTGCACTCATCTTCATGATCATTATCTCACATAGTAAATATAACTCTACCAACAAGGCAGGGTGCTAGGATGCTCTTTGCTTTCAAATCTTAGACAAGGCACTGACGTAGTCATTACTGCTATTCCACCTTCAGTAGCCAGCACCAATTTTGAACCTCTTGTTTAATACTCTGTGGTACTGGAGATGGACCCAAAGCCTGTCTCGTGGTGGGCAAGTGAGTTACATTCTCAATCCACGGTATAGAATCTTTACTCTTGGAATTCAGAGGTATTTTGAGGCATCAAACCAGTGTTTGTCAAACTTCTTAAATATCCTGAGGAGGTATAAAAAAAAAGAAAAGGGTCAGCATTTGTGTTTAGAAAAAAAAGTTGGGGTGTGGTGGCATAACCCTTTATCCCAGTCATCAGGAGGGCAAGAGGCAGGAGGATCTTCGTGAGTTCAGAGCATGGCCTGGGGTCTACAGAGTGAGTTCCAGGAAAGCTGGGGGGCTATAGGGAGACCCTGTCTCAAAAAGGAGAAAAAGAAAAAAAAAAAAAAAGGCAAGGAAGAAACAGGGAACCCTGCTCAGTGAATAATTGTGCCCTTAAGGAGCCTGAAATCCTTGGAGGTTGACAGACCTAGTGCTTGAATGTAGACTTAAAAATAATGTATACTTAACTGTGACTGAGGGTTGTGAGTGCTGGAGATGATCAGGGAAGGGAGAGACCCTACCTAAGGGAGACTTTGTGGAGAATGTAGGACATAACTTTATTCTTTGTGTGTGTATATGCCATATGTATGTGTGGCCATGAGGTGTGTGTGTACCCACACGGCATATACCATATGTATATGTGATCAGAGGACATCCTTACCCTCTCTGTTGGCACTTTTGTGCCCATAGGCCAGCTACTGCCGTCTGGCCTAATGAGCTTCTAAGTTGGCTCGATCAAAAGAGCTCTGTTACACCAAGTTACTCTTTCTTCTCCCTCCTCTCACCTCTGGTCTAGCATGCCCATTGGCCATGTTCAGCTTCTAGGAGTTTTAGGCTCTCGCTGCTCTCCTCATTCCCATAGGCCACCGCACCTGGCGCTATTCCCACCACCCCGAACATTCAACTATGCACCTCTGGTTTCATGTGGCGTTCTGGGAATTTGAATTCAAGGCCCTCATGTTTGTGTTTATTTATTTATTTATTTATTTTTTACCCCACTCAGCCATCTCCCTAACCCCTTTAGTTTATTCTTTAAACTTTGTTTTTTTGGCCTTTTCGAGAGCAGGTTTCTTTTTCTGTAGCTCCAGTCTTTAAAAGTCTTTATGTTATTTTATCTTTTAAATATATATTTTTTAATTTTTATTTTTGTACGTTTATGAATGTACTGTCGCATGTAGGTGTGTGCACCCGTGTCATGCAATGCCGTGGAGGTCAGAAGAAGGGTGTCGGATGATTCCTGGAACTGCGATTCTCTCGGGAATTGGATTTACAGACGGTTCTTAGCCACCATGTGGGTGCTGGGGATCAGAACTCGTCCTCTGCAAGAGCGTCGGTGCTCTTACCGCAAGCCATCTCTCCAGCCCCTTTATTTTATTTTATTTTATTTATTTATTTATTTTATTTTTAATTCTTATTTGTATTTATTTTATATTTTTTCATCTTTTGAGGACATGGTCTCCCATGGTCTCCCTGTAGCTCCAGCTTGTCATGGAACTCATTATGTAGACCAGGCTGCTTGAACTCAGATCTGCCTGCCTCTGCCCTCCCACAGTCTGGGATTAAGGTGCTACCCACCACCGGTCTAGTTTAAAAGTAAAACAAAAAAAAAACGAAGCCGGCGTGTGGCAGAGGCAGGTGGGTCTCTGTGAATTCAAGGCCATCCGCCTGGTCTACATATTGAGTTCCCGGACAGCTGGGGCTACAGGGAGACCTGTCTCAAAACACCCCCCCAAAAAAGAGAAAAAAAGTCTTTTAAAATTTTAACCAGGTGTGGTAGCGCATCACGAAGGCAGAGGTGTTTTATTTTCTAGATTTTCAAACTAGGTGCAGTATTTTCTTTTTTTCAAGCCAATGTTTATTGAAGCTTGTGGGCATTTCATACAAAATTACATCTACAAATCAAATCAGACCGTGCCCCCCCCCCCTACCCAGAGCTCATGATTCTGCTACAACATATTTTTCATGTTTTTCTCATTCCTTTTTTCTCATTCTCTGGTTGTACTGTTATGTATGTTGAAGTTCACTATGTGTTGTGCAGTGCAGTGTCTTTGACTCAGTCTTTCTCTGTTGTTTTTTGTTGTTTGTTGTTGTTAGTTCCTCCAATATGCATCACTCCAAAATAGGTACATATGCCATGCCACAAAGGTTTTAGCATCTTTAGCCTTATGATTTTTTTTTTTTAAATTGACTGAAAGATGTCATGTTTGAAGGTTCCTCCTTGGCAAGCTCCCCAACCACCATCAGTTCTCCCTTTGTGCTCCACACTGGGATTTCCCTTCCTATGGTCACCAAATGAGGTTCAGTAAGCAACTGCATTCTGTTCTGATCTCTGTACTGGTCTCGCAGAATACACGCTGGTTAGTCCAATAATGGCCGTCTATACTCTGAAGAAGTGGAAACCCTAGTAATAGGCTCAGTCCACAAGTTGGATATCTCAGCCTTACCTAAAATCGGCTGAGGTTTTGGAGGGTCTTGGAGAGACACGAGTCCTCATCCATATTGGAAGGGTTGAAAAGCTGTGTCTTCTCACGTCTTTGAAGGATGGCAAAAGCAAGATGGCAGCCACAGAGGCAGCTGCACGTATCAGTAAGACAGGCAAAACAACTGTGCTTTATTTATTTGTTTATGTATTTTATTTTTATTTATGTATTTTTTTTACTTTTGTCTCTTTTTACTAGATCTCAAGTTTTAATCACCTGAAGTACAATTTTCTCAGGACTTTACGTTTATTTATTTATTTATTTATTTATTTATCTTATTTATTTATTTATTTATTTATGGTTTATACTTTCTTCTTGGATGTATAAGGCCACACAGCATGACCCAGATTAACAAGTTGTTTTTGTTTTTCTAAGGTCAGTGAGGATCTGGTCCTTAGGTCTCTCAGGTTTTTTTTTTGGGGGGGGGGATCCCTTGGCTCCTTTTGTCTTCTCAATCACCAGTTCCCATCCACTCAAGGGACAAAGTCAAGTCTTGCTAGAACCAGGCTTCTCTTTTTGAAGCATGAGCAGACTTCCTCTTTATAGACTGGGACACTGGCAAAGTCCGCCATGAGTAGATCTCCAAGATCCCCCTGCACCAGGAAGACTGGGGACTACGATGTTGCAGACATTTAAAAATAAAATAAAATAAAATAAAATAAAATAAAATAAAATAAAGGGGCTGGAGAGATGGCCTTGCGGTTAAGAGCACCGACTGCTCTTGCAGAGGACCTGAGTTCGATCCCCAGCACCCACATGGTGGCTAAGAACCGTCTGTAAATCCAATTCCAGGAGAACTCCAGTTCCAGGGGAATCCGACACCCTCTTCTGACCTCCACGGCATTGCATGACACGGGTGCACAAGCCTACATGCAGACAGTACATTCATAACCGTACAAAAATAAAAATTAAAAAATATATATTTAAAAATAAAATAAAATAAAGACTTTTAAAAGAGCTGGAGCTACAGGGAAACCTGTCTCGAAAAGGCCAAAAAAAAAAAGTTAAAAGAATAAACTAAAGGGGTTAGGGAGATGGCTGAGTGGGTAAAAAATAAATAAATAAATAAATAAATAAATAAACAAACAAACATGAGGGCCTTGAATTCAAATTCCCAGAACCCACATAAAGCCAGATGCATAGTTTGAATGTCTGTAATCCCAGTGCTCCTATGGGGAGATGGAAGGCAGAGAGAGCCAACTCCTAGAAGCTCATGGCCCAGCTAGCCTGGCCTATGCAGAGGAAATCTAACAAAGAGATCCTGTCTCAAACAAGGTAGAGGGTAAGGAATGTCCTCTGATCACATATACATATGGTATATGCCGTGTGTGTACACACACACCTCATGCACACACATACATATGGCATATACACACACAAAGAATAAAGTTATGTCCTACATTCTCCACAAAGTCTCCCTTAGGTAGGGTCTCTCCCTTCCCTGATCATCTCCAGCACTCACAACCCTCAGTCACAGTTAAGTATACATTATTTTTAAGTCTACATTCAAGCACTAGGTCTGTCAACCTCCAAGGATTTCAGGCTCCTTAAGGGCACAATTATTCACTGAGCAGGGTTCCCTTTTCTTCCTTCCTTTTTTTTTTTTCTTTTTCTTCCTTTTTGAGACAGGGTCTCCCTATAGCCCCCAGCTGTCCTGGAACTCACTCTGTAGACCAGGCTGGCCTTGAACTCACGAAGATCCTCCTGCCTCTGCCTCCTGAGTGATAGGATGCCACCACACCCAACTTTTTTTTCTAAACACAAATGCTGACCCTTTTCTTTTTTTTTTTTATACCTACCTCAGGATATTTAAGAAGTTGACAAACACTGGTTTGATGCCTCAAAATACCTCTGAATTCCAAGAGTAAAGATTCTATACCGTGGATTGAGAATGTAACTCACTTGCCCACCACGAGACAGGCTTTGGGTCCATCTCCAGTACCACAGAGTATTAAACAAGAGGTTCAAAATTGGTGCTGGCTACTGAAGGTGGAATAGCAGTAATGACTACGTCAGTGCCTTGTCTAAGATTTGAAAGCAAAGAGCATCCTAGCACCCTGCCTTGTTGGTAGAGTTATATTTACTATGTGAGATAATGATCATGAAGATGAGTGCACAGCTTCCAAGTGGGGTATAAACAGGAGGCACTGTTCCCTTACATATACCACAGGCTGTCAGTCTGCTGCAGCCAACTTCACGAAGATACATCATAGTGCAGACTGGCACACGGTAGGTTTAAAAGCATGACAGACCTTTGTTTTTTCTAAAGGTGTTTCTTGGGGCTGGAGAGATGGCTCAGTGGTTAAGAGCACCAACTGCTCTTGCAGAGGACCAGGGTTCGATTCCCAGCACCCACATGGCAGCTAAGAACCATCTTTAACTCCAGTTCCAGGGTAATCAGACACCCTCTTCTGACCCCCTCTGACCTCTTCGGCATCGCACAACACAGGGTGCACCAACCTACATGCAGACAGTACATTCAAACACATTAAAAAAAAAAAAAAAAACAACGGTGTTTTCTTGCTGAGTCGTCGTGGACACACGCCTTTAAGTCCCGCACTCAGCAGGCAGAGCCAGGTGGATCTTCTATGAGTTTGAGGTTCAGCCTGGTCTACAGAGCGGCCTCCAGGCCAGCTGGACTAAAGGAGACCCTGTCTCCAAAACACAAAAAAAAAATTAAAATAAATGTGTTTCTTTTTCTGGACACCTCATCTTTCCCGAATCTTTTTGTGATCTTGATTCACTCAATCATCTCTGAAACAAGTTTATTTAGACTTCTGTTATCTATCTTCCCTGCTGATTTACCTAATGCTTAGTGCGAAAGTTCACATATTCCCCAAACTTCAGAAGAAATATGAAAGTAAATATTCCAGTAAGTTTCCAATCTATTTTGATTATTAATAGAAAAGATTCATATACACCTTTTTTTTATTTTTGTAGTGTATGAATGTACTGTCTGGAATGTTAGGTCTGTAGCCGTGTAGCTGCAATGACTGTGAGGTTCAGAAGAAAGGAGAGGTGTCGGATTCCCTGGAACTGGAGTCAGTACAGTTGTCAGCTGCACTTCCATGTACGTGCTGGGGATCGAACCCGCTTCCTCTGTAAGAGCAGTTGGCGCTGCTTACACGCTAGCCATCTCTCGCCACAACCCTTTATAGAACAAATCCACTGAGCATGGCTGCCCGGTGCTAATTAATAAAACATTAGTACCATCACAACATCAGAACTGCCTTTAGCAAGATGATGCTAAGAGTGTTTAGTTATTTTGTATTATTGCCTAAGAGAATCTAAGAACTAGAATGTTAGGAGCTAGAAAACTCCATTGGAGCAGATTCTTAAAATCAACAAAATATTTCCTACCTCCGTGGAATTAACCTGATGTGAAATGCCAAAATAAGGACATACAAAAGGCCAAAGTTGCAGCAAAACACAAAGTTTGACTATTACATGCATATATGCATATATGACACAGTAGCACACATGAGTGTGTCTCCTACTGTCCACACAATTTGGAGTAAGAAAGAAATCATTATAGGATTAAACATAGAAAAATTCAAAGTAAAATCAGAGTTTATCAAAAGCAAGAAACTGAACAGCTATCAGAAGATACTTGACCGTTCTATTTAATAACTATCTTTGCACTGAGCCTGGTGGCTTCGAAGCAGCTGTGGAAGGGTGGACCACAGATGCCGAGGGGGAAGGAGGGGAAACTACTGTCATCTGCAATTGGTTGGCCTGCTTATAGGTTTAAGACATGAGACACTTCTCTATGGGTAAAAAGCACACATACAGTAGTTATCCTGGGAGGAATAAGTACTCATGGTGATTATGGAACACTGCTGACATGCAGATGCTTAACATGTTCCAAGTCAGGCCCCTTTGTGAAATAGCACTATTGGATTTTCTCATAAGGAAAATATAAGACCAAACTTATTTACACAGGCTGGAAAAGATAGTTTATTCCTTGACTGTATTTTCTACAAATGACCATAATAGATGAAAGAAAAAGGATGCATAACACAAGTGCTCCTGTACTGTAGAAAAATAGATAGTATACATGTGGCATTTCCTTCTTTGCTGTAGAATACACGCAGTAAATGGCCTTAACTACTGTCCCACACAGTGTAGAGGAACTGGCATCCGTGGTTATTAAAAAACAAACAAGAGCAGGCACGGCAGCCCATGCTTTTAATTCCTGATCTCTGGAGGCAGAGGCAGTAGATCTCTGATTGAGATTGAGACAGCTAGTCTACAGAGTGACTCATAGCCACCGAGACTCTGACTGGAGGCGTATAGGTACACTGGTGTCTTCAAAAAGACTTGAAGCTTTGGGGGGTACTTGAAGTTTAAGGGTTGTGTAGGTGGAGAGTCTTGGAGATTTGGAGAGGAGGAACGGTTTTGTAGAGTGAGTTTAGAGATTTGATTCCAAATGCACTATATACAAGTATAAAATCCTAAAAGACTAAAATTAATTTTTTAATTATTACAAGTAAAGGCTGTCACATTCCTTGATGAAATTTCTGGTAATGTCTTGCCATAAAGCCACATACTGTTCTACTGTTTTCTTGGCTCTTTTCATTAAATTGACGTTTATTGTCCATTTGCCTTTTTTTTTTTTTTTTTTTTTTTTTTGGTCTTTTTGAGACAGGGTCTCCCTTTAGTACCAGCTGGCCTGGAGCTTGCTATGTAGACCAGGCTGGCCTTGAATTCACAGAGGTCTGCCTACCTCTGCCTCCCAAGTGCTGGGATTCAAGGCGTAAGCCACCACGCTTAGCTGCCATTTTTTTTTAAACAGAGTTTCATGTAGCCCTGGTTGGCCTCAAACATGACCTTCGGATCCTCTGCCTCCACTTCACTAGTGCCAAGATTACAGGGACGTGACTGGTCTATATAGTGCTAGAGATGGAAATCGGGGCTTTATATAGGTTAAACAAGGCACTCTACCAACTCGGTTACATTCCTGACCCCACTTTCCATTCTTTATTACAAATTATCATTTTTATTTATTTATTTATGTGTATGAGTGTTTTGCTTGCACATATGTAAATGCAATACCCAAGGGGGCCAGAAGAGGGCATCAGATCCCCTGGAATTGGAATTATAGAACACAAGTCATATAGGTGCTGGGAACCAAACTCAAGTCCTCTTCAAGAACAGCTAGTGGTCTTAACTGTTGAGCCACCATCCAGCCCTCCCCTGCCCCCGTTTGTCTTTTTTTGGGGGGGGGTCTTTTTGAGACAGGGTCTCCCTTTAGTCCCTGCTGGTCTGGAGCTCGCTAGGTAAATCAGGCTGCCCTTGAACTCACATAGATCCACCTGCCTCTGCTTCCTGAGTGCTGGGATTAAAGGCATGGGCCACTATGCCTGGCTTGCCATTCTTTTGTTTATTTTTTTTTTTTTTAAGGGATTCACAATATAAGAGCACAGTTGTTTTCAGATCACATGGACATTGCTCAGTTTGCAATACAATTAGGTAACTGGTGCTAGCATTCACCGATGAGGAATACCATTCGTCGTTTGTTTTTCTGGGACTGTTACTTCACTCAGCATATCTTCTAGCTCCAGCCACTGGCTTGCCATTCTTAATGTGGAAGCTGTCTGTTCTGGTTTACATGTGGCTAAATCTTCTCATCTGGAATTCTCCCTCCAGTTCTAATTATATTATCTGAATTTTACTTAATTGAAGGTTTAAAAATAAAAACATCTCTGGAAACATACATAGAAGTTCATGGGAAACATCACATAGCACACAAGATCACACAGTAAGCACTGAGGATACTCAAAGAGTGATTACTTTGGATCATGCCTTTAACACTACACTATAGTAAGAAGTGGTAGGAAAATAGTTTGCATTCAAGGAGAAATTATGCTTTCAATTGTGATCTCTTTCCAGGCTACAGATACATAGTACAACATTCTCTCACAATGCTGGATAGCACCATAAATCCCAGAGCATCTGTACTCGTTCAGTCATCCTGAATTTAATTATTACATGGGACCCAGGTTTTAGCGGACATTTTAACAAAATCTTGAACTGGCGATATTTAGCCACTTCAGTTTGAAACTGAAACTTCCCCTACAGGCTCCTAGCTGATGGTGCTATTTTGGTAGATGATGGAGACTGTAGAAGGTGGGAGCCAGCTAGAGGAAGCAGGTCACTGGGGGTGTGCCTCTGAAGGTTGTAACTGGTCCCCCAGCACCACAGCTTCCTGTCCATCATGAGGTAAAGAAACCCCTTCACCACACACTCCAGCCACTATGATGTTCTGCCCAAGAGCATGCAGCTAAAAGAAGTCCTTTCTCCTTAAAGTTGTACCAAGCATTTTATCATAGCAATTAGAAAAGCTAACACAAACAGTTGGATACTAATTTCTTCCAAAAGAATATAAACAAGTGAGACCTGCATCAGGGAAGAGCATTTAAGAGAGGAATTGTGAGACCCCCCAGGGGTTAATGTTTTGCATCCAAAATGTCCATCACAGATTCATGTTGTTGAAACACTTGGCCCACAGCTGGCAGCACTGATTCTGGAGGCAACAGAACATTTGTGACATTGGGCCTCCATGGTAGAAATAGGTGACTAGGGCAGACCTTTGAAACTTATGGCACTTATGGCTCCAGTCTCCGTTCTCTGCTTCCTGCCTGCAGAGATGTGAACAAGCAGCTGTGCCACCTGTTCCCATTGCTATACCAGGCCTTTCCTAGCTGGGACAGATTGCAACTCTAGGAAACCATGAGCCAGAGCAATTCCCTCCCTTAAACTGCTTCTGTCAGGTATTTTTATTACAGCAGAAAAGTTTACTAATAAACTAATTAGTGCCATTTAAGAAGAAAAAGAAACCAATCCCACACATAAACCTGCACATGTATTTACCAAGGAGCAATTCAGAACGCTACCATATGTACCCTACATTCAACAATTTCAAATGCCTTAAGTTTTTATGTTGCCTAAGGAAATGATCACAAACTTAAGAATATTATGTAATGACCTATAATATCAATTTGTGCTCATCTTCAGAACTAAGAATTAAAATACACTCCTAGAAAATATTACTAAATCCCCAATAAGAAAGCCCCACATGAGTATTATGAAAGGTACAACAAAAACTATATAATCAAGGAATGAGACAAAAAGAAAAACAGATGTGTCTGGCTTTTGCAAGATATAATTAACTTAAAGTTGGCTGGACTATGTGGTGTTTTTTTGTGGTTTTTTGTTTGTTTGTTTGTTTTTGGTCTTTTTGAAACAGGGTCTCCCTGTAGCCCCAGCTGTCCTGGAATTCACTCTGTAGACCAGGCTGGCCTTGAACTCACAAAGATCCACCTGCCTCTGCCTCCCAAGTGCTAGAATTAAAGGCGTGTGCCACCATGCCCGGCTGTTTCTTTGTCTTTTTAAGACTGGGTCTCCCTTTAGTCCCAGCTGGCCTGAAGCTAGCTCTGTAGACCAGGCTGGCCTTGAACTCACAGAAATCCTTTTGCCTCTGCCTCTACTGCGCTAGGATTAAAGGTGTATACCACCACACCCAGCTAAAAAAAAAAAAAAAGCAAGACTTGTATGAAGCAAATCATGAAACTTTCATTAAGCAGACATAACTAAATAGAGATTATGCCATATTCAGAGAGAAGGTCAATATCTTCCCCAATTAATCTATGCAAGGAATGCAATTTGGATCAAAGTCTTAACATGTTATTCTGAGAACCTGAAGAATCACTCTTGAAAATTGTCTTTTATGGGGCTAGAGAGGACCTAAATTCGATTCCTAGCATCCATGTGGCAGCTAACCAACCACCTGTAACGCCAGTTCCAGGGGATCTGACACACCACACTCTTCTGTCCTCCATGGGCACTGCATGCACATGGTACACTGCAGGGGTAAAATATTCATACGCATAAAATGAAAACAAATAAATTTTTAAAATTCTTAAGAAAAAGGGAGCCAGAAGTGGTGGCACACACCTTTAATTCCAGCACTTGGGAGGCAGGGATCGGAGGATCTCTGAGTTTGAGCCCAACAACCTGGTCTACATAGTGAATTCCAGGCCAGCCAAGGCTACAAGTGAGACGGTCTCAAAAAAGCTAAAAAGAAAAAGAGAAATAAAGCCTACAGGAAAACCTACAGCACATAAATAGACATATTCAAGCACACTTACAAACAGAAAGAAGTATGAATGAATGGCATATACAAATTATGTATGAAATTCCACACATGCTGCCACCCAGAACTGAGATTTCTGAGAGAAGGGAACCATGGGAGCCCAGCTCACCTCAGTTCCCCATCCAGCTATTTTCTACTTCCTTAAAGTCCCAAAAGAACAGCAGCCTTGCCGGGCGTGGTGGCGCACGCCTTTAATCCTAGCACTCGGGGGGCAGAGGCAGGCGGATCTTTGTGAGTTCAAGGCCAGCCTGGTCTACAGAGCAAGTTCCAGGACAGCTGGGACTACAGGGAGACCCTGTCTCAAAAAGACCAAAAAAAAAAAGAACAGCAGCCTTATGAGCACTACACAGAGACCACAGCTTCAGAGGCAGCCAGATTTGAAAAGAGTGCTAAAGACAAGGCAAGAAAGATACAGGAAAGGAACTTTCTACTATTTGTCAAGATTGAAGTGATATAAATTTTCTTTTATTCTATTTATGCAGTAATTTTCCTTTTTTGATATTATATTATTTTTGGTCTTTTTTAAAAAGATACTTGCAAAATGCACCAATTACCTAATTGATATACTGAGTAACATCAATGTTATCTGCAAACAACTGTGTCATTATATTGTAGAATCCCTTAAAAATAAAAATAAAAAAATTATTTTTTATGTGTATGAGTGAGTCTGCATGTAGGTTGATGCACCCTTGTGGTGCAATGCTGCAGCGGAGGTCAGAAGAGGGCGTTGGATTCCCCAGTTCCAACTGGAGTTAAAGACGGTTCTTGGGGCTGGAGAGATGGCCTAGTGGTTAAGAGCACTGACTGCTCTTGCAGAGGACTCGGGTTTGATCCCCAGCATCCACATGGCAGCTGAAAACCGTCTTTAATTTCAGTTCCAGGGGGAATCTGACACCCTCTTCCAACCTCCTCGGCATTGCATGACATGGGTGCACAAACCTACATGCAGACAGTACATTCATACATATAAGAAAATAAATAAAAATTTTAAAAAAAGACAGTTCTTAGCCGCCATGTGGGTGCTGGGAATCGAACCCGGGTCCTCTGCAAGAGCAGTCGGTGCTCTTAACCACTGAGCCATCTCTCCAGGCCCCAATATTTTAATATTTTTATTTTATGTGTCTGAGTGAATTGCCTGCATGTAAGTGCACCCATGTCTTGCAATGTCCACAGAGGTCAAAAAGGACATCAAATTCCTCTGGAACAGGAGTTACAGATAGTTGTTAGCCACCATGTGGGTGCTGGGAACCTCCATTTGGGAATCGAACCTGGTCCTCTGCAAGGGCAGCCATTGATCTTAACCACCAAGCTATCTCTTCAGCCTGCCAGTTTTCCTGGTACCATTTATTAAAGAGGCTGTCTTTTCTCCAATCTATGTCTTTGATGTTTTTGTCAAAAATCAGGAAGTAGTCATTTTTTACACTAGACCATAGGGAAAATGCCAAGAACTAATTTAGACATTTAAAAATATAAAACCGGGGCTGGAGAGATGGCCTAGTGGTTAAGAGCCCCAACTGCTCTTGCAGAGGACCTGGGTTCGATCCCCAGCACCCACATGGCGGCTTTGAACTGTCTTTAACTCCAGTTCCAGGGGAATCCGACACCCTCTTCTGACCTCCGCGGCACTGCATGACACAGGTGCACAAACCTACATGAAGACAGTACATTCATACACATAAAAAATTAAGGCTGGGCGTGGTGGCGCACGCCTTTAATTCTAGCACTCGGGAGGCAGAGACAGGTGGATCTTTGTGAGTTCAAGGCCAGCCTGGTCTACAGAGTGAGTTCCAGGACAGCTGGGGCTACAGGGAGACCCTTGTCTCGAAAAGACCAAAAAAAAAAAAAAAAAAAAATTTAAATTATGGCTGGAGAGATAGCCTAGCAGTTAAGAGCACTGACTGCTTTTGCAGAGGACCCGGGTCGATCCCCAGCACCCACATGGCGGCTTTGAACTGTCTTTAACTCCAGTTCCAGGGGAATCCGACACCCTCTTCTGACCTCCGCGGCACTGCATGACACAGGTGCACAAACCTACATGAAGACAGTACATTCATACACATAAAAAATTAAGGCTGGGCGTGGTGGCACATGCCTTTAATCCTAGCACTTGGGAGGCAGAGGCAGGCAGATCTTTGTGAGTTCAAGGCCAGCCTGGTATACAGAGCCAGTTCCAGGACAGCTGGGGCTACAGGGAGACCCTGTCTCGAAAAGACAAAAAAAAAAAAAAAAAAAAAAAAGAAAAAAAAAAGAACTGGAAAAAAGTGGACAGAGCTTCAGTGATCTACAGGATACCATCAGTGTACCAATGTACACAAGATGGAAATAACCAGGAGAAAGAGATTTTTCCAAACGTACTTCTGAGTTCTAACCTAATATACCATGTCACCCAGCAAACTCCACAAAGGACTCAGAGGCTTGCAAACTGGCTCCTTAAGCAAGGAGCTTGCCACCAAGCTGATCACAAAGTGTAAGTCACAGAACCCATGTGGTGGAGAGAGTGAACCTCTGCAGGTTGTGCTCTACTTCCACATGTGCTCTGTGGAACATGCACACACACACACACACGCGCGCGCGCGCGTGCACACACACAAATTAAGTAAATAAATGTAAATTTGAGATCCACAAACTACAGACTACAGTAGTAAAAATACTGAAAGTCAAAGAGGAAAATCTTAAAAATTCTAAGATAAAAAGTTATTTGCGGGAATTAAGATTAATGGCTGACTTATCAACAAGAAAACAGGGGCCAGAATGCAGGATTACATTCAAAGTCTCAAAGAAAAAAACTCTGGACCAAATATCCTGTATCCCACAAAGTTTTTTTTTTTAAATATTATTTTTATTTTATGTGTATGAGTGTTTTGCCTGCATGTGTGTAAGTGCACCCAAGTCGTGCAAGGCCTGAGGAGGTCAGAAGAGGGCATAGGAAGCTCTCTAACTGGAGTTACAGAGCAGCCAAAGCTCTTAACCACTGAGCCATCTCTCCAGCCCATTTTCAACACAGGGTCTAACTATGTAGCCCTGGCTGGCCTTGAACCCACAGAGATCCACCACCTGCCTCTGCCTCCCAAATGCTGGGGTTCAAGGCATCAATGAAGCTATTTTTCTAAAAAAAAGTAAAAATGAAGAAATTCCCAATGAAACAAAAGGTGAGTGATTAATGAAAATATTCTAAGCCAGGCATGGTGGCGCATGCCTCTAATCCTAGCACTCTGGAGGCAGAGGCAGGCAGATCTTTCTGAGTTCAAGGCCAGCCTGGTCTACAGAGTGAGTTCCAGGACAGCCGGAGCCTACAGGGAGACCCTGTCTCGAAAAGACCAAAAAATAAAAATTAAAAAAATAATAAAGAAAATATTCTAAAACTAAGCTGGCATACACCTTTAGTCCCAACACTTGAGAGGCAAGGAGGATCTCTGAGTTCCAGGCCAGCTGGGGCTAACAAAAAATAAAAAACAAGCCAGGCGTGGTGGTGCACGCCTTTAATCCTAGCACTGGGGAGGCAGAGGCAGGCGGATCTTTGTGAGTTCAAGGCCAGCCTGGTCTACAGAGTGAGTTCCAGGACAGCTGGGGCTACAGGGAGACCCTGTCTCAAAAAGACAAAAAAAATAATAAAAATCAGTAGCTTCTAGTACATTTTAGTATATTCATAGATGTGTACCCCTGTCAAGAGTTAGTTTTAGAATATTTTCTTTTTTCATCTTTTTGAGAGAGAGACCCCTGTAGCACCAGCTGGCCTGGACCTCACTATGTAGACCAGGCTGGCCTTGAATTTACAGAGATCCACCTGCCTCTGCCTCCTGAGTGCTGGGATTAAAGACAAGTGCCACCACACCCAGCCCCAATTGTATTTTCAGGGGATGGATTGTCTGACATTTAATTTTTTTTTTTTTTGAGACAAGGTCTCATGTACCCCCAAGCTGGTCTCAAAAGGATAATCTTGAACTGCTCTTCCTACCTCTATCCTCCCAGGTACTGGGACTACAGACATGTTGTACCACACCTGTTTTCTATGCTGCTAGAAATGATGACCATCTCTAGGGTTGTGCATGCTGAGCAAGCATTCTAACAACTAGGCTACATCCTCAGTCCTGTAAATGTTTTCCTTTTCAAAAAGGCTTATTTTTTCGAGGTCTTCTGAGACCAGCTGAAGTGCAGGTACCGGGGTGTGGGCTAAAGAGCCCCCCCACACACACACAACTGGGATACGAAGGCATCTGAAGGAGGCAAGCAAAGCAAGCGTTCAACACAGTGAAGAGACATTTGGGACTCACATTGGAATACAGGCAAGGAGAAGCCCATATGGCAGGAACATGAAGAAGAGACAACACAGGAAAGGGGCAGGATAATCCCGAATCAAGCTCTACCAACCCTATGGAAGATTCCTACAGTGGGATCCCTCTGGGGATGCCCCAGGACACAGATATCAGAAACAAAATTGGGAACATATTT
>VZQC01015735.1:1496266-1560712 GCA_009823505.1 Rhizomys pruinosus
ATCTTTCTAAGCCCCCCATTAATTTTTTCTTCATAAAAATAAAGCTATTTCTAGCCAGGTGTGGTGGCACGTGCCTTTAATCCTAGCACTTGGGAGGCAGAGGCAGGTGAATCTTCGTGAGTTCAAGGCCAGCCTGGTCTACGGAGTGAGTTCCAGGACAGCTGGGGCTACAGGGAGACCCTATCTCGAAAAGACAAAAAAACAAATAAGTAAATAAATAAAAAATAAAGCTATTTCTTTTCTTTCTCTTTCTTTATAAAGCTATTTTCTTTCCTTCTTCATTCATTCATTCGTTCATTTCAGTCTTTTTGAGACAGGGTCTCCCTGCAGCTCTAGCTGGCCTAGAACTCACTATGTAAACCAGATTGGCCTGGATCTCATAGATTGACCTGCCTCTAAGTGCTGGGATTATAAAGGCTGTGCCACCAAACCCACCAGCTATTTTCTTTTCTTTCTTTTTTTTTTTTTTTTGGTCTTTTTCAAGACAGGGTTTCCCTGCAGCCCCAGCTGTCCCGGAACTCACTCTGTAGACCAGGCTGGCCTTGAACTCACAAAGCTCTGCCTGCCTCTGCCTCCGAGTGCTAGGATTAAAGGCGTGCGCCACCATGCCCGGCTCCACCAGCTATTTTCAAAATGTAGTTCAGACCTAGCCTCTAAAATATTTTCATATGAAATACCTAAGAGAACACTAAAAAGCACTAAGAGTTTAAAGATCAATTGTAGTAATCTCCCTGATCAAGTCACATAAATTTCAGTCCAACACAAACATGTATTGAATATATACTTAGAATCCCCTTGGTTTTATTTTTAGATGCTGTTTAAAATTTGGTTGGCAAAATTTTGTAAGGATAGGTAAATGAGAACTACAAAGTCAACACACAAAGTGAAGGTCTAATAATGTATTAATATAGCTACACAGGACTGGTTTTCAGAAATTTGCTGAATTAAAAAAAACTATACGGAGATGATTTAGAATTCTCACTGCATGTATTATACTGTTTTCAGTGCGTCTTGTAGAAAATCTAGTCTATAATCTCAGGATTTCAAACAAGTAGAAGAACACTGGCATTTTTTAAAATACATATATAGGTGTGTGTTTCTGCATATGTACGTGTAGGTGCTCCCAGAAGCCAGATCCCCTAAGAGCTAGAGTTACAGCTGGTTGGGAACACCCTGCTCTAAGTAGTTGGAATTGAACTTGGGGCCTTTGAAAGAGCAGTACATGCTCTTTACCAGTGAGCCATCTCTCTCCAGCCTAACACTGGTATTTTATTTATTTGTTTGGTTTTTTTTTTTGTTTGCTTCTTTGGTCTTTTTGAGACAGGGTCTCCCTTTAGTCTCAGCTGGCCTCCTGAAACTCACTATGTAGACCAGGCATGCCTTGAACTCACAGAGATCCACCTTCCTCTGCCTCCCAAGTGCTGGGATTAAAGGGGAGCGCCACCATGCCCCGCAACATTGGTATTTTTTTTTTAACACTGGTATTTTAATAAACCACTATAAAAGCTCTTCTCTTAGCCAGGCGTGGTGGCACATGCCTTTAATCCTAGCACTTGGGAGGCAGAGGCAGGCAGATCTTTGTGAGTTCAAGGCCAGCCTGGTATACAGAGCAAGTTCCAGACATGCTAGGTACAGGAGACCTGGTTCTGAAAGATATCCAAAAAAAGAAAAGAAAATAGAAAAAAAAAGAAGAAAAAGAAAAAATAAAGAAAAAGCTCTTCTCTTCTGGACCAGCTCCATTAAAGACAATGTGATAAACTTCTTAGGGATAATCAAGTTTTCAAGTTTTTCAGTTGCTAATGTTGTTTAATATGTGAAAGAGCAAGTATCATCATTTATAATCAAATCATTTTATAAATCATATCCCCCAATTACTGCTGCTCATCTGTTTGAAATCTAAAGTAATATCTTACATAGGATTCATGCTACAAATTATAGAACAAGCACTGTATCATAGCAACCCAGTGTTACCACTACAGTGACATGCTGAGGATGTAATCCAAGATTCTAATTTAAGAAAGTGACACAGAATATAGGACATGTAGCTTTTTTGGCAGCACCCCTAGAAGATTAATAACCAAGAGTTTAAAATCAACTTTTATTTGAAACTTTAGAGATCAGACTATTATAAAGTAACAATGGAAATATTTATTTAACAAATGACTCATAGCACTGTAACTAAATATGACTTAAGGTTCTCTGATTTCATTAATATTGAAAATGATGAGAAAAAATGGTAGATATCACATTTTGGGAAATTTTAACATGCACTCACAGTTTGATAATATTTTAATATGTTTATTTATAAAAATCCATAGAATACTGCCTAAAACTTTTAAGAATATAAATATTCCATTCTTAATAAATTACTGGGGCTGGAGAGATGGCCTAGCAGTTAAGTGTGCCGACTGCTCTTGCAGAGGACCCAGGTTTGATCCCCAGCACCTACATGGCAGCTGAGAACCGTCTTTAACTCCAGTTCCAGGGGAATCTGAGACACTCTTCTGACCTCCATGGCATTGCACGACACGGGTGCACAAACCTACATGCAGACAGTACATTCATACACATAAAAAAATAATAATAAATAAATTACCATTCAAATATATATTTATAACTATTCCATTATTCAAGGATTAAAACACTGATTTTAGGGGCTGGAGAGATGGCTCAGTGGTTAAGAGCACTGACTGCTCTTGCAGAGGACTGGGGTTCAATTCCCAGCACCCACATGGCAGCTAAGAACCATCTTTAATCAAGGCGTGGTAGTGCATGCCTTTAATCCTAGCACTCGGGAGGCAGAGGCAGGCAGATCTCTTTGAGTTCAAGGCCAGCCTGGTTGGTCTACAGAGTGAGTTCCAGATAAGCTGAGGCTATAGGGAGACCCGTCTCAAAAAAAAATACTGACTTTTATTTCAAAATTTTAATTGTGCCAGGCATGGTGGCACACATCTTTAATCCCATAGCAAGTTCCAGGCCAGCTGGGGCTACAGGGAGACCCTTTCTCAGAAAGATTTTTTAAAATTTTAGTTATAAGGTGGTACATGCCTGTAATCTCAATACTTAGAAGGTTTAGTCAGGAGTCCTGAGAGCTCCAGGCAAGGCCGAGCTACTTACTGTCAAGTGAGGAAAGGAAGGAAGAAGGGGAAAAAAAAAAAAAAAAGGAAGAAGGGGGAAGGTTATTATTTTTTGTATTCAAGTACCACTTCTAATAAAGCAGAAAAAAACAGGACTGAAAATGCATGGGCTGGAGAGATGGCCTAGCGGTTAAGAGCGCCGACCGCTCTTACAGAGGACCGGGGTTCGATCCCCAGCACCCACATGGCGGCCGAGAACCGTCTGAAACTCCAATTGCAGGAGAACTCCAGTTCCAGGGGAATCCGAGACCCTCTTCTGACCTCCGTGGCATTGCACGACACGGGTGCACAAACTTGCATGCAGACAGTACATTCATACACATACAGAAATAAATAAAATTTTTTTAAAAAGTAAGAAAATGCACTACTAGGTATGTTATACAGATTCCTTAAGCTATGGAAGTTACTGAGCACACTGCTGAGTTTCTGGGAATATAAATGGAAAACCTGTGTCATCTCCTGCACATGAAACAAATTTTTAGGAGTATTTTGCTTTTCATTTGGGACTTTTCAGGAACAAAACATATGAAATAGATCTCTATAAATGGAATGGATGGCTAAAGTAGCTACATAGCTTTGAATTTAATGGCTGTGAGGAAGTCTATCTTGTGCCTAACCTATCAGTAATTTAAAAAAATTTTATTTACAAATTTTTTTAAGTATTTATGTTTTTTTTAATTTTATTTATTTCTCTATGTGTATGAATGTACTGTCTGCATCCAAGTCTGTGCACCCGTGTCGTGCAATGCCACGGAGGGTCTCCCTGCAGCCCCAGCTCACCTGGAATTCACGATATAGACCAGGGTGGCTAGTCCTTTGCAAGAGCAGCAATTAACCACTGAGCCACCTCTCCAGCCTATCAGTAATTTTTTTCTCTCCCTTTTTGATTCAGGGTTCCCCTGTAGCCACAGATGATCCAGAACTCACTATGTAGACCAGGGTGGCCTTGATCTCACAGGGATTTGCCTGCCTCTGCCTCTGGTGTGCTGGGATTAAAGGTGTTCACCACTACACCTGGCTTAGTATGTGGGATTTATAACCAAGGTTTCAAATGACTCATTCACAATTTCATTTCTAGAAATTGTGAGTTTCAAAATCAATCAAAAATTGCTATTTTGTCTTTCAGAAAAAACATGATGCTTCTAATATCCTATTAAGGGAGACTAAGGGAGACCAATGGGTCACAGAACAGCCTGGAGCACACTGTGTTATCCACTGACAAGAAGGTAGGGGGTGATAAAAAATGGGTTTACCCTAAATAAGGATTTATTTTCAACCTTGAAGGTTTTTAAATTTTATTTTTAGTAATCTAAAAACTCTTACAAAAATAATGAGATCAATATAAAAGAAATGAAGTTGTTGAGAATATGACATTTCTGCCTGGCGTGGTGGCATAGTCCTTTAATCCCAGCACTTGGGAGGCAGAGGCAGGTGGATCTCTGTGAGTTCAAGGCCAGCCTGGTCCACAGAGCGAGTTCCAGGCCAGCTGGAGTACAGGGAGCCCCTGTCTCAAAAAGACTTGAGAGAGAGAGAGAGAGAGAGAGAGAGAGAGAGAATGAATATGACATTTCTCACTACATATTCTTTAAATAAGTTTACTTATGAAAACCAAGCTTCACTTGTGAGTCACCCCACATATCACACACATCCTTACAGAACCACCCTATCCCATAGAGGAAGCTGCTGATATACAAAGAAGTTTTCCAAATCTACATAGCATCATCCAGGTTATCACAATGAAAGTCAGATTATCAAAACAAATGAAACACCAGCACCAGTTCCTGATTCTCTGGTGGCCAGGGAAAAGCTGGGCTATTTTTACCTTTCCTACATGAATAATCAAAATTTCCTATGAAAGAAATATGACCATGGGAACCAAATGTACCTTCCAAGCATTTCACTGTTATGTTTGCTACCTGAGTCCACTCTGCATTCAAAGTTAAGGCCAGTTCATCACTGGAAGCACAAATACATCTGGAAAGCTATTGAAGAAATGGGACACAACTCTCTAACTGTATCTGGCTGTTAGATGAATTTGCCCAGCTGATTTTAAATACAAGTCTCAGTTATCTTGTCCCAGTTTATTTCACTCTTTCAAATGGGGGAAACTGACAGGCATGACAGTGCTATGCTAATGTGGTCACAGTAAGAGGAAATTTCCAAAAGAGAGACAAAGGTAAGTGTAGTCAATCAGTTCCTGGCAATAATTTATTCAAACTTCTAATTACAGATCACTGTGACTCTAACTGGGCGACTGGTGATTCCAATTTCAAATTTAGGTGTCACAAATGTGCTGCAGCATGACTATTTCATTATCAGCATTCATTCATAAAACACGTATTTTGAAATTTAAAAGAAAAAAAGAGAAAGCGTTGGGGGGGGGATATAGCACAGCTGCTCTTGCCGAGGATTTGGATTCAGTTCCCAGGATCCACAGAGTGCTCACAACCTTCCATAACTCCAGTTCCAGGGATCTGCCACCCTCTTCTGGCTTCCACAGGCATAACATATATATGGAGCATTTTGCCGACAAAACATTCATATACTTTTTTTTCCTGTTATCTTCTTGAGACAGGTTCTCCCTATAGCACCAGCTGGCCTGGAACTCATTCTGTAGACCAGGATGGCCTTGAACTCACAGAGATCCACCTGCCTCTTGCCTCCCAAGTGCAAGGATTAAAGGCGTGCACCACCATGTCCAGCTTACAGGCGGTTGTTAGCCACCATGTGGGTGCTGGGAATCGAGGACCCGAACAGCTCAAACTGTTAAGCAGCCTGGACGTAGTATACAGCCTGCCTACTAGGCTCTCCATCATCTACGAAATGCTGAGTGTCAGTATGTGATATAGAATGGTATTTTTCTTTAAATAAATTTAACAGCTTTTGCTTCATTATTTCATTTAATAAATAGTAATCAACACAGACTGCCTAAATGTTGTGTAGGAAGATACGGATATCAAATGTCAAACTACTGAAGTGTCTACGGGTACAGAACAAGGAGTTAAGTAACTAGCACATGCAAGCCCCTCTCCTGGCATTTATCACCTCCTTCCAGCACACACCAAGGACTTCCTGCACTGAGTGCACACAGAGGACAGATGGCCAGAAGTGGCTAGCAAACCTGGGAGTAATCTTAGCAAGATACTGGAAGTAAAATAACAAATATAATTATGTTTAGTAGTCACAGAAATTATCAAATGGACACTGATTCAGGGCTAGTAAGATGGCTCCATGGATAAAGGCAGTTACTTTCAAGCCTGATGAACCTGAGTTAGATCTCCAGGATCCACATACCATGGTGGAAGGAGAGAACCAACTCCTGCAAGTTGTCCTCATCTCCACAATGTGCCACACATAAATAAATAAATAAATAAATAAATAAATAAATAAATAAATAAATAAATAAATAAATCCAAAGGTCTCTGATTTTTTTTTTTAATGAACAAGAAAAGTTTATTTGGTTTATGATTCTGGAGGTCTCTGATATTTATAACTACATTTTCAAAAAGATCTCAAATTTAAAGTTTCAGAAATGAAACTGTCTCTTCCCTTTCCACCTGGGGTCCTTCTCCAGCGGAACCCTCAGTAGCACAGCCCACTGAGGGTCCAGGACAAACACACCTGGGATGAATCCTCCTCCCTCTTGCATCTGCTCCCACCCCTAACAACTCACTAACAAGCCCTAGCTAAAATGCACTTCAGCCGGGCGTGGTGGCGCACACCTTTAATCCTAACACTTGGGAAGCAGAGGCAGGCGGATCTTTGTGAGTTCAAGGCCAGCCTGGTCTACAGAGTGAGTTCCAGGACAGCTGGGGCTACAGAGAGACCCTGTCTCAAAAAGACAAAAAAAAAAAAAAATGCACTTCAAATAAATCTCTCTCCTTTCTACTGCTACCATCCTAAATTAGCTACACCAAACCTTACCTAGACTATTAAAACCACCTCCTGATTGGTCCTTCCCTTCTAAACATCTTGTTTTGCTATAATCTAGTGTCTCCCTAGCAGCTACAAATAACTTAAAAACTGCCAAAACTTGTGGAAAGCACTGTCCTTAACTGACTATACTAACACAATTTCCACTTAATCTTTATGCTAAAAGCCTCTCATTTCAACTCTATTGATCCTCTGAAACACCCGCTCAAGTCACCAATGACACCAGAAGGAAGACTGCCAAACCTATGGGAAAAAATTTTTTTTAAATCCAACACATTCTGCAGAAGTTTCATCTTACCCAGAACTCCTAAGTCTATCTGAAGCCAGGCATGGTGGCACATGCCTTTAGTCCCAGCACTTGAGAGACAGAAGCAGAGGCAGAGGCAGAGGCAGAGGCAGACAGGCCAGCCTGATCTACATGGTGAGTTCAAGGCCAGCTGGGGCTACAGGGAGACCCTGTCTCAAAAAGACAAAAAGGGCTGGAGAGAAAGCCTAGCAGTTAAGAGCACCAACGGCTCTTGCAGAGGACCCGGGTTCAATCCCCAGCACCCACATGGTGGCTAAGAACCATCTGTAACTCCAATTCCAGGAGAACTCCAGTTCCAGGGGAATCCGAGACCCTCTTCTGACCTCCGAGGCATTGCACGACACGGGTGCACAGACCTACATGCAGACAGTACNATACAATTCTCAAAACAAATAGTGGCATTTGCTTTTTATTCTGCCACAGTGTAACTTTGTAACTCTGACCTGTTCTAGAGAAGCAATTGAAAGAGGTACTGTGGAAAAGTAGTATGGGGTTGACTCTCAGACGTGGAGCCTTGTGTATTTAAAATTGAGTAAGCGGAATAGTCTAATTAATGTGTTTTTTTCCTTTTTATATTTATTTCTTTGTGACAGAGTCTCACTGTGTACTGCAGACTAACCTCAAACTCCCTCTGTCAGCCCAACTGACTTTGACCTCATGTCCTCCTGCCTCCCCAGTGTTGAGGTTATAGGTTATAGGTTATTGGTCATAGGCCTGTACCACCATGCCCAGCTAGTTTACATTAATTTCTAAATTTGAGGTACAGTTTTAATTTATGTGGATGTCCTTGAAGGAGATGAAAGAAACAGATTTAAAATATATAATTACTTTTCGTGCATTATTATGTAACAAGAAACCTAATTGCTGAAAGTTTGACATGACAGGCTGAGTTTATGCAAAATAGACCCTACTTGTCTGAGCAGGATAATTGACTAATAAGCAGTTTCAGGACTATTTTTTATGCACATCTTTTTGAACTCTTCCCTGAAGGAATTTGTTTATGTAGCCTTTTGAGTGAGTAATGAAGAATTTTAGAAATCCTATAATTTTGACTCACATTTCCAAAAGAAAGTTACTGGGTTTCATTTGGTTGTGCTTGTTTTGTTTTTGTAGCTTGCTGAAATGTGATTGGGTCACATGATGGATCTCAGAGAACCTATTTCTAACTTGGATGCTAAAGGCAACAGATTTCTTGGGGACAGTTTACACCCCTGGAATGGCCACACTCAGGGCACCTTCTGTAACCCCGATGTCTAGTCAGCCCACTAGGGCCAAATGGGGCTCCAGAAGTCATTGTCTTCAGCCTCCTTCTGGAATTGACTTCTCAGTAAATCACATTCTAGTCATTTCATCAGAGTCTTTTTTTTTTTTTAATTTATTTCATTTATATTTCTATGTGTATGAATTACTGTCTGCATGATAGTTCTGTGCACCCGTCGTCGGCATGCCTCGAGAGTAGAGAGGGTCTCGGATCCCTGAAACTTGGAGTTCTCCTGGAATTGGAGTTACAGTGGTTCTTAGCCCACCATGTGGGTCTTGGGGATTTGAACCCGGTCTCTTGCAAGAGCCGTTGGTCTCTAACTGCTAGGCTTTCTCTCAGCCCTTTTTTGTCTTTTTGAGACAGGGTCTCCCTGTAGCCCCAGCTGGCCTTGAACTCCACCATGTAGATCAGCCTGGCCTGTCTGCCTTGCCTCTGCTCTGTATGCTTCTGTCTCTCAAGTGCTGGGCTACTAAAGGCATGTGCCACATGCCTGGCTTCAGATGACTTGGAGTGCTGGGTAAGATGAAAAACTTCTGCAGATGGTTGGATTTTAAAAAATTTTTCCCTATGGTTGGCAGTCTTCCTTCTGGTGTCATTGGTGACGTTGACGGGTGTTTCAGAGGATCAATAGAGTTGAAATGAGAGGCTTTTAGCATAAAGATTAAGTGGAAATTGTGTTAGTATAGTCAGTTAAGGACAGTGCTTTCCACAAGTTTTGGCAGTTTTTAAAGTTATTTGTAGCTGCTAGGGGAGACACTAGAATTTAGCAAAAACAAGATGTTTAGAAGGGAAGGGACCAATCAGGAGGTGGTTTTAATAGTCTAGGTAATGGTTGGTGAGTAATTTAGTTACTCAAAAAATAATTTTTGAGGTGAGGATGTAGCAGTAGAAAGGAGAGAGATTTATTTGAAGTGCATTTTTTTTTTTTTTTTTTGTCTTTTTGAGACAGGGTCTCTTGTAGCCACCCAGCTGTCCTGGAACTCACTCTGTAGACCAGGATGCCTTGAACTCACAAAGAGATCCGCCTGCCTCTGCTTCCCAAGTGTCTAGATTAAAGGTGTGCGCCACCACGCCCGGCTGAAGTGCATTTTAGCTAGGGCTTGTTAGTGAGTTGTTAGGGGTGGGAGCAGATGCAAGAGGGAGGAGGATTCATCCCAGGTGTGTTTGTCCTGGACCCTCAGTGGGCTGTGCTACTGAGGGTTCCGCTGGAGAAGGACCCCAGGTGGAAAGGGAAGAGACAGTTTCATTTCTGAAACTTAAATTTGAGATCTTTTTGAAAATGTAGTTATAAATATCAGAGACCTCCAGAATCATAAACCAAATAAAACTTTTCTTGTTCATTAAAAAAAAAAATCGAGACCCTTTGGATTTATTTATTTATTTATTTATTTATTTTATTTATTATTTATTTATTATTTATTTATTTATTATGTGTGGCCATTGTGGAGATGAGGACAACTTGCAGGAGTTGGTTCTCTCCTTCCCCATGGTATGTGGATCCTGGAGATCTAACTCAGGTTCTATCAGGCTTGAAAGTAACTGCCTTTATCCATGGGCGCCATCTTACTAGCCTGAATCAGTGTCCATTTGATAATTTCTGTACTACTAAACATAATTTATATTGTTATTTTACTTCCAGTATCTTGCTAGATTACTCCCAGGTTTGCTAGCCACTTCTGGCCATCTGTCCTCTGTGTGCACTCAGTGCAGGAAGTCCTTGGTGTGTGCTGGAAGGAGGTGATAAATGCCAGGAGAGGGGCTTGCATGTGCTAGTTACTTAACTCCTTGTTCTGTACCCGTAGACACTTCAGTAGTTTGACATTTGATATCCGTATCTTCCTACACAACATTTAGGCAGTCTGTGTTGATTACTATTTATTAAAGGAATATATGAGCAAAAGCTTTAAATATTATTTAAAGAAAAAATTTTTTTTTTTTTTTTTTTTTTTGGTCTTTTTGAGATAACCATCTTCAACTCCAGTTCAGGGAATCCAACGCTGTCTTCTGACCTCCAAGGGTACTGCACAACAGGGGTGCACTTACATACATGAAGGCAATACACTCATACACATGAAATAAAAAACAATAAATTAAAAAAAGAAATATCTACCTGAGTCTTTTCATGTTATATCATTTTATTTGCCCTCAACTGTGTCTTTTTGTGGAAGGAGTCTGTAAAGATCCAGAGCCACTTGTAATGTTTTCCTCATTTTGTCTTTGGCCTTTCTGTAAACCAGTTTGAGTAATGCTTGGGTTTGTTAATGTGTTATTGTAGGTGATGTTCAGTTATGTAGTGATGTTTTCTCTCCAGAATAATTTTTTTCAAAAGCAGATTATCATTATCTTTTTTTCTCAAGACTCATAGTGCCAAATATAGTGTTGTATGTGTAACGTGGTCATGTGGACACAGTGAGTGGCTATTTTGATGAAGAAATCCCTGTTGGTTGTCTTTAGTCACTTTCCTCCCTGCATTGATAATGCTTTTTCCAGGATGTTCAGTGTTGACAACCAGAGATTTCTTCTCTTTTATTTGATTTTTGTTTTAATGTATTTATGCCTAAAATAGTTTAAGCTCACTAAAAGTAAGTGAATTCTGGTTTCTTAGTATTTTGATAGTAAATAGAAAATACAGATTTCAGCCAGGCGTGGTAGTGCACGCCTTTAATCCTAGCACTCGGGAGGCAGAGGCAAGCGGATCTTTGTGAGTTCAAGGCCAGCCTGGTCTACTGAGTGAGTTCCAGAACAACTGGGGCTACACAGAGACCCTGACTCAAAAGGGCCAAAAAAAGTTAAAAAATTAATTAAAAAAAATAAAAAAACATAAGCAGCTGGAGAGATAGTTCAGCAGTTAAGAGCACTGGCTACTCAAGAGGACCAGGTTGGACTCCCAGCACCCACCTGGCAATTAACATGCTCCTATACAACTCCAGTTCCAGGACATGCAACGCCCTCTTCTGACCTCTGGGAACACTGCGGTACACAGGTGTACCTACCTACATACAAACAATTCACTCATATACATAAAATAAAAACAATAAAATATTTTTAAAATAAATATAAGGCACTACCAAAACCAGAACTAAATTCAATTATCCATTTTTCCTATTCCTTATATTCAATATACTCAATAGAAATATTAAGTCCAGATCTTTAAGAACTCAGTTTGACAATCGAAAGTGAATGAGTCACCTATTATCCTGAAAGATGGCATTAAAGCAAGGCCAATCTCTCCATGTTCTCAGTTCTGTTCACCTACTCAGCTCTAACAAACTCAGAAAACTGACTACCTGACACTGAGTGATAATTGGGCTTTTATTGTGATAATAAAGCAAAATCTAAAAGAATCATCTCATCATACTTAAAACTCCAGCTGCCAGGGCTGGAGAGATGGCTCAGTGGTTAAGAGCACCGACTGCTCTCACAGAGGCCCTGGGTTTGATTCCCAGCACCCACATGGCGGCTAAGAACCATCTTTAAGCTGGGCTTGGTGGCACACGCCTTTAATCCTAGTACTCAGGAAACAGAGGCAGGCGGATCTCTGTGAGTTCAAGCCCAGCCTGGTCTACAGGTAGAGTTTCAGGCTCAAAGACCAAAAAAAAAACTCGCCAAACAACCCTTCTCCCTTTCAGGAAACCAGCTGATGAGCCACAGGGGGCAGCAGAGTTAAAAGAGTGAATTGTAAATACAGGGAGGTGAAGTGAGGGCAGGAAAAGTTAATGGGCTGTGTAATGAGCCTTGAGTATCAGACAAAAGGACAAAGTCTCAGTTAATGAATTAAATCAGCAGACACATGACCCTGTAGTAGTGATGCTCAGCCTGACTCCTGAGTGCACATGAGAATCGCCATGGGAGCTTTAAGAAATAAATATGCCTAGATTCTACCTCAGACCAATTAATGTGGACTCTGGGGAATGGGGGACCAGCTACACATTCTTTTAAAGCTTTCCAAGTTTATAATATAACAAGGACTATACTGTGCATCACAGGGTACTAGACACATAAAAACAGAAGTAAACTAGACTCTATCCCAGATGTTTACAACTGTAAAAGCCAAACTTAGAAACCAAGTACAGAAACTTATTCCCAAATGTATTATTTTTGTTGATAAACTTTTGTCTCTAAAATTCAAAGGTGCAATAAGAACCTAAAGACTAATCATCATTGTGATTTTTATCATGAAGAATGTTGTCCTTATAAGTGAAAATTATCAAACTGAAGTTCACAGAGTTAAACAACTAACCCAAAGCAACCATGTGTCATCACTGATGCAGGAAGAAAGTTCAGATTTGCTATTTGCAGGAAAGGGCTCTACCCAGTGGTCACAAAGTTTTCTAGATACATTTTCCGTGATTATCACTTCACTCAACTAGAGGCTTCCAAAAGTAATCCAAAATTAAATTAAGAAAGAAAAAAATAGGAGGAGGAGGGGGATATGATCCTAAACAGGAGCTCTGGGGCTTTCCTTCCTGTGAAGACTACCACTAGACACTACATTTAGCAATTTTTCTAAGTATATCCTAAAATGCAGGAGAGAAAAAAAAATAACCATGTCTTCCAGAAGGGATATGACAACAGTGCTAAGAGAGGACAGTCCTAGCTGGGCATGGTGGCGCATGCCTTTAATTCCAGCATTCAGGAGGCAGAGGCAGGCGGATCTCTGTGAGTTCAAGGCCAGCCTGGTCTACAGAGCAAGCTCCAGGACAGCTGGGACTAAAGGGAGACCCTGTCTCAAAAAGACACACAAAAAAAGAGAGGACAGTCCTAAAATAACTAAGTGTTCTACCCCTTCCAAAGCATTTCTCTTAACTTCTTCAGATAGATATCAACTCCTCCTTAGGGTCATCCCAATTAGAAAACAGGAGTTGTTTTTGGATGGAATAACAACTTGTGAACATCTATAAACCTTAAGAGTTAGCAGGGCATGGTGGCACACGCCTTTAATCCTAGCACTTGGGAGGCAGAGGCAGGTGGATCTTTGTGAGTTCAAGGACAGCCTGGTCTACAGAGTGAGTTCCAGGACAGCTGGGACTACAGGGAGACCCTGTCTCAAAAAGACAAAAAAACAAAAACAAACAAACAAAAAAAACCTTAAGAGTTAAGCGAGTAGTAGTGATGTCTCCTGAATCAAGACAGCCTGTGGAACTTCAGATTATGCTAATGTTCTTATTCCACAAAATCAGAAGACAGGGCTGAAGAGATGGCCCAGCGGTTAAGAGCACCGACTGCTCTTGCAGAGGACCGGGGTTCGATCCCCAGCACCCACATGGCGGCTGAGAACTGTCTTTAACTCCAGTTCCAGGGGAATCCGACACCCTCTTCTGACCTCTGCGGCATTGCACGACACAGGTGCACAAACCTGCATGCAAACAGTACATTCATACACATAACACATACAAAAGTAAATAAAAATTTTTTTAAATTAGTTAAAAAATCAGAAGACAACACAACACGACAAGCACACACATTTCCCCAGAATGCTAAGCAAGGTACTTCAATCAACAACAACCTTATGACCTCAATACTCAAGTGGGACCCCATTTCCAACAAAGAAATTGAATACTACTTGGGACTTTTTTTTTTTTTAAATTTTATTTATTTCCGTATGTGTATGAATGTACTGTCTGCATGCAGGTCTGTGCACCCGTGTCGTGCAATGCCGCGGAGGTCAGAAGAGGGCGTTGGATACCCCTGGAACTGGAGTTCTCCTGGAATTGGAGTTTCAGACGGTTTTCAGCCACCACGTGGGTGCTGGGGATCAAACCCGGGTCCTCTGTAAGAGCGGTCGGCGCTCTTAACCACTAGGCCATCTCTCCAGCCCGGGACATTCTTCTTAAGACTTAAAAATCCTTTTTATTATTTTTATGTGTATGAGTGTAATGCCTACATGTGTGTAAGTGCACCCATGTCATGCAATGCCCTAGGAGTCAGAACACAGAGCTTAAGGTTGTTAGCTGCCATGTAGGTGCTAGGAATTGAACCCAGGTCCTCTACAAGAGCAGCTGGTGTTCTTAACCGCTGAACCATCTTTCCAGTCTTCCTTAAAGAGGATGTTAATCTCAAAACCAGTTTCTGGGGCAGGGCGTGGTGGCATGTGCCTTTAATCCTAGCACTTGGGAGGCAGAGGCAGGCAGATCTTTGTGAGTTCCAGGCCAGCCTGGTCTACAGAGTGAGTTCCAGGCCAGCCAGGGCTACAGGGAGATCCTGTCTCGAAAAGACCAAAAGAAAAAAGAAAAAAAAAAGTTTCTGTTCTTTGCTGTTTACTGACTGTATTCTATGAGAGATTCAAAATCTATATAATTATACTGATTAATTTTATTCCTTTGCTTAGTAAAAAAAATTCTTGCCAGGCATGGAGGCCCAAGCCTTTAATCCTAGCACTCAGGAGGCAGAGGCAGGCGGATCTTTGTGAGTTCAAGGTCAGCCTGGTCTACAGAGTAAGTTCCAGGACAGCTGGGGCTACAGGGAGACCCTGTCTTGAAAAGATTAAAAAATATATATATATTACTACAGGGACTGGAATGATAGCTCAGTGTTTAAGTGCCTGGCTGCTCTTCAAGAAGTTTGGTTCCTGGGAACAGGTCCAACCACCTGTGTAACTCCAGCTCCAGGGAATCTGACGCCTCTGGCCCTCCAAGGACACCTGCACTCACATGCATATACCACACTCACATAAAAACAACAAAATAGCCAGGTGTGGTGGCTCCCGCCTTGGCTGGTGGATCTGAGCTCAAGGCCAGCCTGGCCTGTTTGCAAGTTCCAGGCAAACCAGGGTTACAGGAGACCCTGTCTAACAAAACAACAACCAGAAACAAACTAACATTTATGTGAAGGAGTCTGACTTCACCCCATTTGCAGTCATACACTCATGCTTCACTGCACTTCACATACGCAGCACCTAAAAACAAAGTCCTACTTGAAACATTAGGAAAGTTTATATTTAAGTAATCTCATTAATAATCCTTGACCTAAATTTTTAATCTGGATTTTAAAATATGAAAGAGCACGAAGCCAGGAGTGGTGGCTCCTGCCTTTAGTCCTAGCACTCGGGAGGCAGAGGCAGGCGGATCTTTGTGAGTTCAAGGCCAGCCTGGTCTACAGAGTGAGTTCCAGGACAGCTGGGGCTGCAGGGAGACCCTGTCTCGAAAAGACCAAAAAAAAGAAAGAAAGCACGAGAGCAAGCATTCCTTGCCAGTTTTTATATTTTATTTATTATTTTTATTGTGTATTTATGAATTGTGAATGTATATTGTGTATTTATGAATACTGTGAATGTATTTGCCTGCATGTGTGTAAGTGCAACTGTGTCATGCCAAGGCCCATGGAGGTCAGAAGAGGGTGTTGGATCCCCTGAAACTGGAGTGGTGCTTACCCCCATGTGGGTGCCGGGAATTGACCCGGGTCCTCTGTAAGAGCAGTCAGTGCTCCTAACTGCTGAGCCATCTCTCCAGCCCCTTCTTGCCTATTTTTAGGTACTTAAATTATTTCACTTAATCCCTCCAATTCTGTGAGACAGTGCTATCCTATTTTATAGATGAGGAAAATAACTCAGATTAAAATTTTACCTTTGACCCTGGACTAACTCCACTGACCCGAATTTCCCTATCATACTGCTTCAAATTTACATAAGATGGGTTTACAGCAAAAATACTCAAAGTATTTCACAGGAGCTCCAATGTCAGACAAAGCACCATCCAGATAATCACAGGTCTGAAACTTATCTGCTTAAACCTCAGTCTTCCTGGGCTGGAGAGATGGCCTAGCGGTTAAGAGCGCCGACCGCTCTTGCAGAGGACCCGGGTTCGATCCCCAGCACCCACATGGCGGCTGAGAACCGTCTGAAACTCCAACTCCAGGAGAACTCCAGCTCCAGGGGAATCCGACGCCCACTTCTGACCTCCGCGGCATTGCACGACACGGGTGCACAGACTTGCATGCAGACAATACATTCGTACACATACAGAAATAAATAAAAAATTAATAAAAAAAAAAAAAAACCTCAGTCTTCCAGAGGCTCAGCAGAGATGGCTCAGTAGTCAAGAGCACTGGCTGTCCTTGCAGAGGACTGGGTTCAATTCACAGAACCCAGATGCACTTACATATATGCAGGCAATACACATATACACATAAAATAAAACTAAAATATTTAAAAAATAAGCCAGGTATGGTGGTGCACACCTTTAATCCCAGCACACGGGAGGCAGAGGCAGGTAATCTCTGAGTTCAAGGCCAGCCTGGTCTACATAGTGAGTTCCAGGCCAGCTGAGGCTACAGGTGGACCCTGTCTCAAAAACACCTAAATAAATACCTCAAGAACTGATGTTGCAATAGTTACTAGGGCAACTCAATAAAAGATAGTATTTGTGGAAATACACTGAGCCCTAGACTGTCAGCATCAGCATTACCATAGCAGCTATAAAGAAAAGCAGAAAATGGAATGCCGATACAGTTTAGCTACTGTTGCACATGTCATGAGCAATACTGCTTCATAGTTAAAAATAAAAGGCAAGCCGGGCGTGGCGGCGCACGCCTTTAATCCTAGCACTTGGGAGGCAGAGGCGGGCAGATTTCTGTGAGTTCAAGGCCAGCCTGGTCTACAGAGTGAATTCCAGGACAGCCAGAGCTACAGGGAGACCCTGTCTCAAAAAAGACCAAAAAATAAATAAATAAATAAAAAATAAAAGGCAAAATAGTTTGAAATGCTCAACTGTTATATAAATGTAAGCTAGAAGCTACTTTACCAAACCATCCTTCCAGAACTTAAAAATAAGCTAAAGAGACTGAAAGACTCCCTATTGTAAATAACAAGGTATTTTTTTCTAAGTTTTCTAATTGCTCATTACCAGATTACAAAGTGAGAAAAATTAAAACCTAGGCTAGACTAACAAATTTCAAGCATGGAAAAAAAAAACGACTGATGTATGGTGTTCTCAATTTTATTTTCTTGTATCTAGCTCTCAGAGGAACTTAGAAAATTAAGATATTAGAAAACTTTTTTAACAAGGTTTATTAAATATCATGTACAATAAAACTTTATTTTTTAACATTTTGATCTTTAAAATCATGCAATCTACTTACCCATATTATTTTGAAAAATAATGTTTTACATTTTTTATAGCTGAAAAGGTTGGATTATTTTGTTAATCCTTACAGTCTGCTTTAAGGAAAACTACTTGGTACCTTTCCAGTTTAGACCCACATCCACAAAGTGTAAACTAAGCAGGGTAGTATAAATACTTGAAAGATCTTGGATGCCCACGGGTATATAAACTACTCCAAAGTAAGATTATATTTCAGAGCAGGAAGGAAAATTCTTTCATACGAATACTAGAAGGGCTTTCCACTGGCTGGTTTTTGTTTTGTTTTTTTGTTAAACCACAAATGGAAAAAAATACTACTAACAGAAACACACAGCACTGTGGTATCAAGGACACTGCCAAAGTACCAAGTGAAGCACTTAAAAAAAAAAATCACTTTTCAAGCCTTTTGGCACCTAGAGTAAAAGTCCTTTTTCCTACTATAGAACAATTCAAGGAAAGGTTTTATTTCCTCAACTGAATCTGCACAAATCTTGAATATTTCCTTATGAGGAATATTATACATTCATGCAAATATTATAATTAAACTTTTGTTTTTTCTAGTATTAACCAAATACTGCACATAAAAACATTTATGATAACTGCAACTTAATGAACCTAACACCATATAACTTAGAATCTGATTACTGATTCTATGCATATTTTTGCCAGTTTTAAAAGCAAATTATCAAAGCTCCATTTCCGGATTGAGGGTGACCATGTTTAAATTCCAATCATTTAATTAATTAAATAAAAGTATTAAGTATACTAGGAACCGGAAAATTTCACTTTAGCAAATTAAAATATGAAAGCAAAATGCTAGTATCAAGCTTTCAAACTGTAAAGATAACATGTAAATTAATGAAAAAAATCAAAATACAGATAATCGTGAAAATTTAAACCTATGAATAGTAACTGAATAGTCTAATAGGTGAGAAGATATTTTTATAGCTACGGCAACTCTCCAGAAAGCCTCCCTGGTGCCTTAAAGTTCCATTGCAGTCTACCACTGACTATGCTATGCTAATTTTAACAACTCTCGGATGTTAAAACAATCAAAGGACAGCACAAATTCAACATACAATCTCTTTCCAAAAGTCCGTTTGATTCTAGCTGCAGCAGGTCCTTGATTTAGAAGCAAACTAAGGTAGGGTCTGAATGGGGTTCCAAAACTGTTGTGGGTCAACTGTGATTTAATCTGGGATTTTCTTAAGACTCCTGGCCAAACTAAGGCTGTCTTCACAGGCCCAAAGACAAATCAGAACCAGATTGGTCTTGAAGGGGATGCTGGATCTTTGTCAAAGGAATTGGAAAGTCTGCTGAACATTTATCTATTTTGGCATGAACCTTTAATTTCTTGGCCGTGTAAAACAGATTATCTAGATTTCTATCAAGCTGCAAGCATTTTTCAAGCATCTAGAAATATAATCGTCTTTTCCATAATGACATCTATGCCATAAGAAACAAAGACGTAAGATCATTAAATTAAAAGCCAGCGATTCTAAAAATGAGCACCAGCACCAGGAAAACAACTCTGAAAAGCCTATAACCCTGCAGAGAGCCAGGGGTGCTGCCAGGCACTAATTAGCCTTAGCTACTTTACAGCCTTCCCTGGTCCTGGAACCGCGTTCCGAGGCACCGCCACCTCCTCCGTCCAACCGGTCCACGGATGCCCGCGTTCTACCCGATAACTCGGAAACCCAGCAGTCCGACAGGAGGGTGCGTGCATTCGGACCCAAGGCCCGGCTACCAGGAGCGCCAACGGGGGTCGGGGAGGTCCCTAGCTGCCTCGGCTCGGGTGGGAAGCCTGGGAGGCTGCGCGAGGGGAGTCGGAGGGCAGAAAAGGCCGGGCCCGGCGCGCGGGCGCAGGTGGACGGCGCGGGCCCAACGCCGCTCGGGGGACTCGGGCGCGGCGAGGGAGGTCGGGGCGCGTGGGGGGCGGTCCTGACCGCCGTACCTTTCAGCTGGGGCAGCGGGTGCAGCTCGGCCTGGCCACCCTGGGTGCGGAACTGCGACGAGCCCTGTGAGCGCTTCTGCCGCAGCGCCTTGCGCACCGATTTCCGGGTGAAGCCGTCCACTTTCTCCGCGGCCGAGATGGCGGCGTAGGCGGCGGGCGCGGGCGGCGACGACGACATGCCTGCGCCCCGGGCCCCCGGCGCCGTGAGCTGCTCCGCCCGACGGCGCCTCACGGCCGCATCCCGCGCGGCCCAAGAGCAGAGGTCGCCCGCGGCGGGAGCCGAGCGCCAAGTTCGGACGGCCGAGGCGAGCGCGAGGGTGTGGACGCCCGGGTCCCCGGCGCGGCCCCTCCGCTCACGAGTGTAGACGCCGAGCCCCTGGGCCCCTCAGCGGCCGCTGCCCGCGCCGTCCGTCCGGCCCTGAGCCTCCTCGCAGGGCGCTGCCATCGCGGGTTCGCGCGAGCCGCCGCCGACGTTCACGTCCCTGTCAGCGCCGGCCCCTCATCGCCCGGGGCGGTCTCCGGCGCCCAGACCCTCAGCGCGCTCACGCCCGCCCTCCCCCACGCGCCCGCGGGCCGCCCACGGAGCACGCCCGGCGAGCGACCGCTACAACTTGAGAGGGTGGTGGGGACAGGCGAACGACGCGGTGCGCGTGCGCGCGGCCCGGGGGAGGGCCTCGCGGGGGGTAGGGGAGGAGTTTGACTAACAACTTCCGCGGGGTCCCGGAGCCTCTCGGGGCTCCAGAGGGGGTCGGGGGCGGGAAAGCATGCCAGTTCCCTTAGCCAATCACAGGGCTAAGCGGCAAAGCCCGGGTAGGGGGCGTGGCTTCCTAGGCATCCGTCGCGGGCCGAGGGTGGGCGGGGCTATGTGACAGACGTGAGCCACAACCAATCGCAAGTGAAGGCGGTGATCTGGGGTACCCCGTGCGTCACAACAGTGTAATGAAAGCTCTCGGGAGGGAGGGGAAATGCTCCCCGCCGCCGGCTCACGGCTCCTGGCTGCACTTTTGACAGCTAATGGGAAAAAAGGAGAACCAGAAGCCGCAGTTCAGAGGCAGAAGAAATTTCTTCCCGGTACGCTCTGCTGGCCAATGAGGGCCCGAAGCGATGGGGCTGAGGCACCGAAGTGCGCGGGGCGCTGCGTCAATGAGAAGGGGGCGGAGCAAAGGTGGAGCGGGGCCTGAGCAGTATGATTGACCGGCGTGGAAGAAACTGGTCCTATTCCTGGGCGAGCCTTAGCACCCCTCGAGACCTAAACCGCATAATTGATAGTTGGGCAGTTAATTTGTAGCTCCTGTGGCTTCGGCACCGCAACCCCCTTAGCGCTGCTCTCGCGTGGGGCTTGGGCAGGCTCGCATCCACTACTTCCAGAAGCTCTGCAAGTCCATTCCCTCCTAAAAGAAGTTTCTGGTCCCCAACTCAGCCGCTAATTTTCAGCTGAGGGCCTGCAAACCATCCGGTGGACCAGAGTTGCTAGTTTGGGGATTGCGGGCCTTGCGCGATTCACTACCGGGATCTCTTCCTTGAAGGTTCTGTCTAGATTTTAAATATAAGGTCAAGGACTGTTTATGGGAGTTTTGTGCAGTGCTTTCAGTCTGATGCTTCCTCTGTAAGTTCCTCCCAGCAGGTCTCCCCACTTTGCTCCGCGGTCCTTTTCTGCAACCTCCAGATCTTTTCCTTTTGAAGTAGTAATACCAGATATATAGTAGACTGATCTAATGCATAAGAGAGAGGGAGAAGCCGGGCGTGGTGTCGCACGCCTTTAATCCTAGCACTTGGGAGGCAGAGGCAGGCGGATGTCTGTGAGTTCAAGGCTAGCCTGGTCTACAGAGTGAGTTCCAGGACAGCCAGAGCTACAGGGAGACCCTGTCTCAAAAAGACGCACAAAAAANTTTCAAAGCTCTGAGTTTTATAAAAACAGCAAAGGACATTAACAAAATAGGGTGGAGTGAGAAGAAAAGGAAAAAAATGTAAAAGAGAGTAAGACAGAAGCTGGGGGAAAAGGCTATATATAGATTTCAACCAAAAGGCTTTTATTACCTGAAGTATTGAAAATACTAAAAAATTTGTTAAAAAAATATTTTGTCAGGCAGTGTGGTGATCAGAAATTTTATAGTATTTTCAATACTTCACATTTTACACACACACACACACACACACACACACACACACACGCACACACGCACGCACACACTATGATCTTCCAGCCATAAAGAATGAAGTTAAAGGCGGGACATGGTGGCCAATGCCTTTAATCTCAGCATTCGGAAGGCAGAAGCAGATGGATCTCTGTGAGTTCAATGCCAAGGCCACCCTGGTCTACAGGCCAGCTGGGACTAAAGGGAGACCCTGTCTCAAAAAAAAAAGTATGAAATTATGTTGTTGGTAGGAAAAATGGATCCAGCTGGAGATAATCATATTAAGCTAATTAAGCCAAGTCTCAGAAAGACAATACCCTGTTCCTCTCATTTGTGGCTCCTAGATTTTATATCCATACATAGTCATATATGTATATGGGACATGACATTGTCTAAGGGAATAAAGACTAGTGGAGAGGGAGGAGAGAAAGGGGGTATGTGTTCTTTGTACAATATATACTTGTGTATTTGTTCATATAAAATTAAGTGTGAAAAAGGATGTATATAATCTTCCCAGTCAAAAGAGGCTCTGCTCAGCATCATCTAGGACATCTTTCTCATCCAGTCAAGCACCAGATTAAGCTGAATCCCCTTCACAAGGGTTCAAAAACACCCCCCCCCCCTTTTTTTTTTACAATTTGAACAGTCAACCTCCAAACATAATTCAGGGTTTTAAGATCACCACCAGACTGGCCTTTCAAGAGGTCGCTTTTATCTACCCAGTATCTACAGAATAGCATCCAAATTCATTCTGACTCCTGATTTCCCAGACATAAACCACAGTATGTATGTACTTTTCTTTTTTCAGGTCAAGCACAGTGTTCCATACACTGATTCCCACTAAATTAATTGCACTTCCTAGACACTTGGTGCTGTTCCAACATCTTGAAATGATCCACCTCACCCCTGCTTGTTGAAACCTGTCTTCAAAACCCAGCTCTGCCTCCACCCTCTTATGAAGCTACTCACAATAATCTCCCCGGAAGTGAGGCCTTCCTTCCTAGTGTTCTGGTTGCATTTATTATCCATAACCCTCATGGGACCTATCGTCTCATGCTGTCCCCGTGGCAGTACAAATCTCTCCTCTGAACTGAAATTTTAGAAGCACCAAGAGAGAAGGAACTCCACTTTTTAACACCTCAGGAGCCCCCACTGAAATAGATACATAGTATAGAACAATCTACTTTATAATTCTCAGCACCAGCTTCTAAAAGTAGGATTACTAGATCCTCTGCATTAAAACCCTTGGGAGCCATAATATGAAATCCAGATTCCTGGACCTCACACTTAATGTACTATATCAGAACAGCTATTTTTTTTAAATATTTATTTATTTATTTATTTATTTATTTATTTATTTATTTGTATGAGTATACTGTCTGCATGTAGGTTTGTGCACCCATGTCGTGCAATGCCACAGAGGTCAGAAGAGGGTGTCAGAGTCCCCTGGAACTGGAGTTCTCCTGGAATCGGAGTTACAGATGGTTCTCAGCCACCATGTGGGTACTGGGGATGGAACCCGGGTCCTCTGCAAGAACAGTCAGTGCTCTTAACCACTAGGCCATCTCTCCAGCCCCAGAACAGCTATATTTTAATCATCCTATAGTGCTGTTAGGTTAAACAGTTTATAACCACAATTCTCTAGTCACGTGAATATTAAACATAGATCCTATGGGGGTCTGGAAGCCATAGCTCAGAGGTAGAGCACTTGCATAGCATACACAAGCCCTTGGGTTCAATGCCCAGCACCACCACTCCCAAATGAGAGTAAATGTCTGGAAGTCAATTAGTACTATTTATATAGTAAAATATTGTACATAAAGTTGTTGTCACGGAACAGGCCTTTATTTCTCAATATTTGGGAGGCAGAGGCAGGCGGATCTCTGTGAGTGCAGGGCCAACCTTGTTTACATAGCAAGTTCCAGGCCAGCTGGGGCTACCAGGAGACCCTGTCTCAAAAAGACCAAAAAAAAAAAGAAAGAAAAAAATAATATCCCAAGAGCCAAAGAGCTCAATTTTCTTTTTGGTTTCAGCACAAGGCTGAGGCCAACCAGGTCTCCAAAAAGCAGAACAAAGCTTTCTTACTGAAGACTTCTATGCGACAAGCTCTTCTAATAAGTTATACTATGCAAGTTGTTAAAGTTTATGGGAATATGGTTTTCATAAACCATATTCAGCACTTGGTTTTTGAGACTGGGTCTTGAAGCACAGCCCAGGCTGGCTTTGAACTTACAGCCTTCCTGCCTTAGCCTCCCAGAATGGGAGAATTACAGACAAGTACCACCACACCCAGCCACTTTTCTTGGTTTTCCAGAACTCTGATTCCATGTTGTTTCCCTGGCCACTTTGTAAGCACAAGTGCATGTTGAGATGATTAGAATTCTTGTGATTTCAGGAAGAATCTTTTGTTAGCAGGGCAAGATCAGTAGTCATAATTTTCAATTGGTACCATTTTTCCTCTTTTTATTTTTTTTCCTTTTTAATTGTTTGCTTTAAGTTCATCATTTTAGCTCATTTGGTTGTGGGTTATTATGTTGGTCAATGAGGACCTTCCTTCTACCAGGCCAGTGACAGTTGGGATGGTTAGATTGGAGACCTGTTTTCAGTAAGGAGTTGAGGGACCTCAAATGCATGTGAGCAGAGATTTTATCAGTGTTCCTGAAGATGCTGGAGTGTTTATTCTTCCTAGCCACAAAGGGTTTTGCTCCATCTACACGGGCTAAAATCTTGTCTGTTAGCACCTAACAAACCTTTACCTAGTGGATGAGGAATCAGGGCAGGTTGAAAAGCTCCTGACACACGCCATTGTCCTTGCAGAGAGCAACTAAGAAGCCTGTGCTTGGCAAACTCCCCATACTTTAATAATTCAGTCCTGCAAGCATTTTATAAGTGTCTTCATATCCAGCAATATGCCAGTCACTAGGAATAAGAGATAAAAAGTTTGGGCCCTGCAATGGACATAGTCAGAAGGCACTATAAACAAGTACACAAAAGGCAGGCATGTTGATACACACTTGAAATCTCAGCACTCAGGCAAGAGGATCAGGAGTTTAAGATGAGCCTTGGCTATAAAACACATCTGAGGGTATGTGGACAATGAGACCCTGTCTCAAAAAACCCCCAAACCCCAAAACATGCCCCCCTCAAAGAGCTAAGGAGGTGGCTAAGTAGCTAGGTGCTTATAAAAAAAAAAAAAAAAAACTGCATCAAAATATAACAAATACAATAACAACAAAACAAATGCACAAAAAAATTTAACACAAATGTTGTGAGAAAGGAATGGGAGAAAGATTTCATTTGGTTTAAGAAAAAAGAATCAGGGATAAGCCGGGCGTGGTGCCGCATGCCTTTAATCCTAGCACTTGGGAGGCACAGGCAGGCGGATATTTGTGAGTTCAAGGCCAGCCTGGTCTATAGAGTGAGTTCTAGGACAGCTGGGGCTACAGGGAGACCCTGTCTCGAAAAGACCAAAATAATAATAATAATAATAATAATAATAATAATAATCAGAGAAAATTGGACTGCAGAGATGGCTCAGTGGTTACAAACACTACTGTTCTTACAGAGGATGGGGATCGATTCCCAGCATCTGCATGGTGACTAACAACTGTCCATAATGTCAGTTCCAGGGGAATTCAATGCCTTCTTCTGACTGCATGGGCATTGTACAACTCGGGTGCACTTACACACATGCAGGCAATACATTCATAAAGTTAAAAAATTATTTAAAAAAAAGAATCAGGGAAAATGTAATAGAAACCATATTTGAAATAAATGAGACTTGACTTGAAACTTAAATTTTTAGAAGACAATCAAAAGAAAAACCTGCCATTCAAGAAATTAACTTTCTGCGCACGCCTTTAATCCTAGCACTTGGGAGGCAGAGGCAGGCAGATCTTTGTGAGTTCAAGGCCAGCCTGGTCTACAGAGTGAGTTCCAGGACAGCTGGGGCTACAGGGAGACCCTGTCTCGAAAAAAAGACAAAAAAAAAAAAAAAAGAAATTAACTTTCTGGGGCTGGAGAGATGGCTCAGGGGTTAAGAGCACTGACTGCTCTCACCAAGGACCTGAGTTCAGTTCCCAGCACCCACGTGGTGCTAACGACCATCCATAATTCCAGTTCCAGGGGATCCAATGCCCACTTCTGACCTCTATGAGCATTGTGGAACAAGAGTGCATATGTGTGTGCATGTAGGCAATACATTCATACACATAAAATCATTTTTACAATTAGCTTCCTGACAATTCCTCACTATAAAACTTTTCATATTCCACACTTGTTTCCCACAACATACAGCCAAAAATTAAAATTCCAGTGCTGGGGCTGGAGAGATGGCTCAGCGGTTAAGAGCACCCACTGCTCTTGCAGAGGACCCGGGTTCAATTCCCAGCACCCACATGGCGGCTAAGAACAATCTTTAACTCCAGTTCCACAGGAATCTGACGCCCTCTTCTGACCTCTGAGGCATTGCATGACACGAGTGCACCAACCTACATGCAGACAGTACACTCATACACATAAAAAATAAAAAAAATAAAATTCCAGTGCTATATAAAATATATATTATGCCATATCTTGTATCAGAATTTGACCTGGAGGTAGATGGGAAAGGGAGTGAGGGAGGAGAAGATTCAAGAGATGAAAGAGAGAGAAAGAAAGGAGAAATATCAACACATGACTGTCGTCTGGGCATACTATGAGCAATAAATGTGACAAACTTTCTTTGATGTACTCTAATATGCAAATCTTACAAGTCTATTTTTTTTTTTTTTGGTCTTTTTGAGACAGGGTCTCCCTGTAGCCCCAGCTGGCCTGGAACTTGCTATGTAAACCAGGCTAGCCTTAAACTCCCAGAGATCCACCTGGCTACGCCTCCCAAGTGCTAGAATTAAAGGCATGCGCCACCACACCCAGCACAAATCTATCTTTTATAAAAATATATTTTATGTATTTTATTTTATGTGTATGAGTGTACTGCCTGCAGGTATGTAAGTGTATTATTGTCATCCAATGACCATGGAGGTCAGAAAAGGGAGTCACGTCCCCTGGAACTGAAATTATGGATGGTGGTTAGCCGCCATGTAGGTACTAAGAATTGAAGCCGGATCCTCTGCAAGAACAGCCAGTGCTCTTAATCTCTGAGCCATGCCTCCAGCCCCTACAAGTCTGACTGCAAGAAGCCTCTAGTAGGTTTCACAACCTTTACTAATCTAAATACATGGCTGCTCAATGTCATCAGTCCGTCCTCCCTCCTCATCAGCATTGGCCTCCCTACTTATCTTGCTGCTTAGGTTCAAACTTGTAGGGAAAAAAATACCAATTTGAAAAGCCAATAAACTGACCTTTATCTTCAGTGTAAGGTGTTGTCTACAGTTTGATGAAATAATCATAGTATGAGTATTTTTCAGGAATTACTGAATTGGAAAGGCTCAGACATTTTCAGATCCTATTACAAAGACTAGGGCTTTTAAAAAATGTGTGAGTCAGCCAGGCATGGTGGCACATACCTTTAATCCCACCACTTAGGAGGCAGAGGCAGGCAGATCTCTATGAGTTCAAGGCCAGCCTGGTCCAAATAGTGAGCTCCAAGCCAGCTGGGACTAAAGGGAGACCCTGTCTCAAAAAGACAAAAAAAAAAGTGTGAGTACATTGGCACATTCCTGAAATCCCAAAACTCTGGAGGCTGGGGCAGAGCAATTGAAAATTTGAGGTCAGGGGCTAGAGAGATGGCTCAGTGGTTAAGAGTACTGGCTGCTCTTGTAGAGGACCCAGGTTCTGTTCCCTGAACACACATGGCAGCTTACAACCATCTATAATTCCATTCCAGGGGATCTGACGCTCTTTTCTGGCCTCTGTGGGCATTGTAAACACATGGTACACCTATATACATGCATGCAAAATAGTCCTCACACACATAAAATTAAATACATTGACTTAAAAAAATTTTAAGTGAGGTAAGGGGAGGGGAGATGGAAAGGAGAGGGGAGCCACTACGAGTCTATAAGCAAATAAGTGTACATGAATATAATCTTCACTGGGCATTGAACACCTGCATGTCAGGCACATTTGTAAGAACCTGACTCAAAGAGATGACATGAGATGGAGTCTCTCCAGATCTCACCTGTGTGACATTCCTGTATTCCCTGAGATTTCTGTCACATTCCAGATTTTTTTTTTTTTGGTCTTTTTTTTCGAGACAGGGTCTCCCTGTAGCCCCAGCTGTCCTGGAACTCACTCTGTAGACCAGGCTGGCCTTGAACTCACAAAGATCTGTCTGCCTCTGCCTCCCCAGTGCTAGGATTAAAGGCGTGCACCACCATGCCCGGCTAGAATTTTTTTTTTTTTTGAGACAGGATCTCACTCCATAGCTCAGGCTGACCTGGACTTCACTCTGTAGCCCAGGGTGGCCTTAAACTCCCAGCAATCCTTCTGCCTCAGCCCCCAGAGTGAGTACTGAAATTACAGGCATGAGATTCCTTCTTGGGTAACCTTTATTTCTAGCATCTCTGGGGTTCTCCACTCTTATAAAACTCTGTTGAAATTCAATGCTTTCTTCATTCTGAGCAAAAGCAGTCACATACACACACAACTGAAAATAGAACACATAAGATGTCTGTTACCATAGATCCTTATTCTTGCTTAAAATTCAAGCTTTCGAGAGCTCTCCTACTTAGATGGTAACTGAGGTAATGGTGTTCAGTATTTGTATCCATTCAAAAATTATCCGTTAATCTCAGATATCATACTGTTTGGACAGAACAGATGAGACAACTGTAAGAGGTAAAGCTTCATATCAATGAAAGTTCAGCTCTGGAAATAGAGGAGGCTTGCACATCTAAAGCAAGCTAGGTCAACTCATGGAGTGAGCAACTCATGCTGTTGTGCTAGGCCAGGGACTTTTCCCATTTCTAGTGCTAGAGTCCCACCTCCCAGGACATCCTTGATCCAAGATGATTGGCCACTTATTGTGAGGTCAGCCCAAGAGGAAACATGATGGTCTCCACTCTAAGGGAGCATTAGTTCTAGAGAAGCTGAGACACACTTTCCAGAAGACTGCCTCTCTGTCAGCACGCTATCTGATGAGAACCAAGGCCATACAGTGCCGTAGCCATATGTAAGCTGCCTACCTTCCTGGAAGTAACCACAATTAAATTCTCCAATTCACCATATCAGACTTGGGTGGGATCATTTCCTCAGTCTTCCACTGACCTCTCCAACTGGGATGAATTGAAATAGTGTCCTTAGGAAACATCACACAGCCAGGGAGAAGCCAGCAAACAAAAGCAAAGGCCCAGACCTCACCATATGCGGAGTACTGGGTGCTCTGACAGAAATGCTGTGTGGCACTATCCTGGGACAATGTGAGCAAATGTCCACTCACCCGAGATAGGGAACCAACAGAGGACCAAAGTAAGGATGTCACCAAAGTCCAACCTGGTAGACTAATGATGTTTTGTTTTGTTTGTTTTGTTTTGTTTTGTTTTGAGACAGGGTCTCCCTGTAGCACAAGCTGGCATGGACCAGGCCATTCTGAGCTCCCTTTGCAGTGGGTGGGAATAGAGCCAGTAAGGACAGTATTCCTGCACAGCCACTGGATTTTCAGTGGGTCAGCAGAGAGGCACTGCAGGACCTTAAGCAGGAAAGGAACATCATCAAACTCTATTCTAGAACAACTACATTGTTGGCAGTTGGAGAATGAACTGATTACAGAGGCCAAAGGGGGACCAAGTATTAGAAGAGGAATAGGTGCCTGATAGGGTATCTGAGGTAGGAGATCAGATTTAGCCATGAGAGATGTATAAGTGACTTGGTGATTTATTGGGTGTACTTAGGGGTTAGGGATGAAGAAAAGGGTCAGAAGACTCCAGATATCTGGACTGAGTGGATGCAGGGGTTGGGGGAGTGGATAGAGCTGGAAGCTTTAAATCTGAGAGACATGTCATAAGTAGTGAGACAGTGATCTGGCAGGAAAGATCTAGGCTGGAGGCAGGTTTGAAGGAAAACACCCAGAGTAAGTAAGTGGTGCACACAGAGCATCATGAGCACTCCTGGGCATAATAGTGAGCAGCCACTGGGGTGCCCGTGCATGCCACAGAGACCAGGGAGGCTTCAGACTAGGCAGCATCAAGTACCTAGTCCTGAGGTCAGTGGGGGTGCTGAAGAACCTGTGAGTAGAAGATCGTAGTGAAGCAGTGTCTTCTGAGCACTGGGTGGGGGACATGGAAGCCAAAGGGATGGTCTGGAGAGGTTGTCAAGGGTCCAGGCAGTGAGGGCTTGACTGATTGTGGGGTGCTCAGGCTGGCATGCAGCTGTGCCCATACTGCATTCTCAAGCTGTTATTCCCAACTCCTCAGGGCCACTGAAATCCTAAGATGGAAGAGGCAAATGGTGTATTTTGAAAAAAAAAAAAAATCTCCTAATTCAAACCTTTCCCCAGTTCTTAAGTGCCCAGTGATTTAAGCTAAACTAGGCTTTGTGGCTAGATATCAGGAGGTGTTACAAAAGAAATGGTAGAGCCGGACATGGTGGCGCACGCCTTTAATCCTAGCACTTGGGAGGCAGAGGCAGGCGGATCTTTGTGAGTTCAAGGCCAGCCTGGTCTACAGAGTGAGTTCCAGGACAGCTGGGGGCTACAGAGAGACCCTGTTTCAAAAGACCAAAAAAAAAAAGAAAATGTGTAGAGAGTTTTGGTTAAAGATAGATTGGTGGGGAGCTGGAGAGATTGAACTCAGTGGTTAAGAGCACTGACTTGCTCTTGCAGAGGACCCAGGTTGATTCTCAGCACCCATGTAGCAGCTAACAATGTCTGTAAATTCCAGTTCCAGGGGAAATACAATGCCTTCTGACTACGTGGGCATTGAATGACACGTGTGCATTTACATTTAGGCAATAATATCATACACATAAAATAATAAGGGGCTGGAAGGGTGCTTAGAAGTTAAGAGTGCCGACTGCTCTTGCAGAGGACCCAGGTTCGTTCCCAGCACCCACATGGCAGCTGAGAGCTGTCTTTGACTCCAATTCCAGGGGAATCCAACGTCCTATTCTGACCTCTGCAGCATTGCACGACACAGGTGCACAGACCTACATGCAGACAGTACATTCATACACATAAAAGAAATAAAAAATAAATTGTTAAAAAATAACAATAAAAATTAAAAAAAATAATAATGAAATGGCTGGGCATGGTAGCACATGCCTTTAATCCTAGCACTTAGAGGCAGAGGCAGGCGGATCTTTGTGAAGCTCAAGGCCAGCCTGGTCTACGGAGCGAGTTCCAGGACAGCTGGGGCTACAAGGGAGACCTGTCTCAAAAAGACCAAAAAAAAAAAAAAAACTAAAATATAATATAAAAAGCCGTGATGACACGTGTATTAATCTGGGGATAAAAGACAGTGAGACTGGGCTGACAGCCTGGAGTAGGCCAGGACAAAGAAGGAAATTATACACACAGCACCAGCTTTTTTTTCCTCTTTAAGGAAAAAAGCATGACGAAGCAAATGAGGCTCATCATGTTTCAGGAGTCTCTGGTGCTCAGTGGTCAGTAGGGTTGGCGGAGAGGGTATTCGCACACTAACAACACAACACATTCACACACACGCTGTACAAAACACTGCATTATTATTCTTAAACTTCCAATTCAAACTGTGACAAAGTTTTTTCACAATCCCTTTCTAGAGCAAGCATGAAGTCTTAACCTCCAACCTCCAATTGAGCACTTCCTTCCAATATGAGGCGAGGTCCATGTGGGGGTTTGGATGAGAGTGTCCTCCATAGGCTTTAAGTATTCACGACATTTTTGGGGGGGGGTCTTTTTGAGAACAGGGTCTCCCTGTAGCTCTGGCTGCCCTGAGCTCACTATGTAGACAAGGCTGATCTTGAACTCACAGAGATCTGCCCTGCCTCTGCCTCCCAAGTGCCTCCCAGTGCCTGGCCAAGATTGTTCTTAGCCACCATGTGGGTGCTGGGAATCGAACCTAGGTCCTCTACATGAGCAATCAGTGCTCTTAATCACTGAGCCATCTCTCCATCCCTAGTATTCAGACATTTTGTCCTCCTCTGCATTGGTGGCACTGTTTTGGGACATCTTAGAAGGTGTGGCCATGCTGGAGGAAGTATGTCACTGGGGGCAGGCTTAGTGAGTTTAACAACCTTGCAGGTCCCTCCTCTCTCTCCCAGCTTCCTGTGCTCATTGGAGATGTGAACCTTAGCTTTCTGCTCCAGCACTAGCCACCATGCCTCCCGTCACAATGGACTCTTAATTCCCTGGAACCGTCAATCGCAAGCTCAAATAAACTCTTCCTTTTATGAATTTCCTTGGTCTGGTGGTTTTATCACAGCAACAGAAAAGTGACTAAATACAGTCCATATAAGGTTTATACAGTTTCCCTGCTCCATGATTAGCTAAGCCCTTGTTCTGGGTCTCACCCACACATGCTGAATTAGGTTGTCTTTCCCAGTTCACCTGAGTCAAGGATACAGGTTTAATGTGGAGAATGACCCTAACCTTGTGTAAGATGCAATTCTAGTCCTTACACATGTTGGACTTCATGTCAGAACATGAGTTTCTTGAGTGTTCCGCCTCTTAAGAAAGAAAGTGCTACATTAATTCAATGACTTAATATAACCTTCTGGGTTTTAGGGAAGCAAAGATGAGGAAGAAACAGCTTATTATGGTTTCATGGCGTTGAAGCAGCAAGCATACACAGGACCACGGGATAATCCAAAAAGATAAGAGATGCAAAAAATGTTCATTAGGGCTACAGGAGGAAAATAATATACTGATTAAGGGATGAAGAACAAACGGTGGACGGGAGCTGAACAATCTCAACTGACTTTGAAGGCATGGACCAACAACAGGTCAGATCTAGAGGAGAAAACGGGGAAGAACCAGATCGTGTGGCTGAAATGAGAAAGAAAGCACCAACTACTGCAGCTGGCTGGGGTTTGGAAGACAAGGCAGCAAAGCCAGAAACACGGGTTGGGAGCTTGGGCTTGGAACCCCAAGGCGAGGACTTTTTACATAGTTCTTTGGGCAGTGGGGAGCTAGTGAAGACTTTAGAGCAGGGTAGTAATAGCTCAGATGTGGATCTAAAAGGTTTCATTCTGCAACTGTTCACTGGGAAGAATTCTGAGTGGGGGGAACACAAGCTGAGAGAGATTTTGGACTTGAGCTTAGCATGTCTGTAGATGCTCCAGATTTTAAGATGCTCATTAAAACTTGGAAAGAAGGTCTGGTTTACAGTGAAGGCCTTTGCAGCCTTGGATGCTCCATCTCTCAGGCAGGGACTAGGAACCAGAATGATGCTTTAGAAAACACCACAGTGGCTGACTCATGAGGGGATGAGGCAGATTCAGTATAGTGGTTGTGGTTACATCAGAGGTGGTTGTACAGGTGACTCTTCCTTGAGCCCTTCTCCCCAGAATTCTTCCACGGGGACAGGAAACAAACACACATGGCAAACAAGTGCTGCAGCCACAACGACCATCTCTCTGCAGTGACCAAGGCTGCACAGCCAGCTGTGCATTGAGACACAGCTTGTTCCCCTCTTTCTTTTTAAAAATTTTTTTTTTTAATTTTATTTATTTTTGTATGTGTATGAGTGTAACGTCTGCATGTAGGTCTGTGCACCCGTGTCGTGCTGCCGCAGAGGTCAGAAGAGGGCGTCTTCGGATTCCCCTGGAACTGGAGTTCTCCTGGAATTGGAGTTACAGAACGGTTCTTAGCCACCATGTGGGTGCTGGGGATCGAACCCGGTCCTCTGCAAGAGCGGTTGGTGCTCTTTAACCGCTAGGCATCTTTCCAGCCCCGTTCAGCTGCCACTCTCTTGAGCCTCTACTAAATGCTTTATCCTCTGTGTTCACATATAGAATTTAATTTTTATTTATTTATTTATTTTTTATTTATTTATTTATTTATATTTGGTCTTTTCAAGAAAGGGTCTCCCTGTAGCCCTTTTTTTTTTCATAGACCAGGCTGGCCTTGAACTCACAAAGATCTGCTTGCCTCTGCCTCCCAAGTGCTAGGCTTAAAGGTGTGCCAAAAAACCGGCAATTTTTTTTTTGTGGGGGGGGGGGAGGGGGTATGAGTGTACTGTCTTGCATGTAGTTGGTGCACCTGTGTTGTGCAATGCCTTGGAGGTCAGAAGAGGGCATTGGATTCCCCTGGAACTGGAGTTAAAGACAGTTTTTAGCCACCATGTGGATGCTGGGAATTGAACCCAGGTCCTCTGCAAGAGCAGTGGGTGCTTTTAACTGCTGAGCCATCTCTCCAGTCCCCCCTTCCCCAGGACTTTAAAGACGTAATCACCCTCCAGGTACCAGTGATGGAGTAAGACATATTAACAACATGTAAGGTACAGCCAGGCATGGTGGCGCACGCCTTTAATCCCAGCACTCGAAAAGACCAAAAAAAATTTAAAAATGTAAAGTACATACAAATTCATGCACATAAAACTTTATATTTCATGACCCTGACTAGAAACACATATGTACACACACACACACACACAACACACACACACACCACACGGAAATAAAAACAATTCAGGGCCAGTAAGATGGCTCAAGTGGTAAAGCCGTTTCCTGTACAAGCCCAGAGACCTGAGTTCGATCCCTGTGAGGGACTAAGTCCCTGACAAGAGACAGGACCACTGATATGTAACAAAGATGGCAAACTTCCTTCCACAAGACAAAGGCCTGAAGGCTTTTTTCCCCACCATAGGGCAGGGCCTCTTCCAACCAACCAGCCTAGACCAGTTTAGCCAAGGCAGGTACTAACAGCTTGGAGCTGTGCCTTGTCAGCCCTCTCTTCTTTAAGTTCACCAGTCCAAAATTGGGGGTGGGGGGTGGCCTGCACATACCACATACCACCAGAAATGCTTAAAGAGCTTTGGATTCTTCAGTTTCTGAATCCCCTCTCTGAATATGAAGAGCTTTTGTCTCTGTGAGAGAGTGTATATGTGTTTTTCTTTACTTCGAATAAAAGTTACCTGTTGTAGCTGGGCATGGTGGTGCATGCCCTTAATCCCAGCACTCAGGAGGCAGAGGCAGGCAGATTTCTCTGAGTTCAAAGCCAGCTGGGGCTACAGGGAGACCCTGTCTCAAAAAAAAGAAAAAAAAATTTTTTTTTTAAGTTACCTGTTCCTCTCTGCCATATCTGAAGACTTTTGGTTTCGGTTTTTGGTTTGGGGTCTGGCTTTTTGTTTTTGTTTTTTGTTTTTTTTTTCCCTCTTTTTGAGATGGGCCTGGAACTCACTATGTAAACCAGGCTGGTTTTGAACTCAGATCTGCCTGCCTCTGCCTTTAATTCTATTTATATATTTTTTTTAATTTTTTAAAAGTTTTTAATTAATTTTATTTATTTATGTATGTGTATGAACGTGACTGCTGCATGCAAAGTTTGTGCACCCGTGTCATGCAATGCCGCGGAGGTCAGAGGGTGTCGATTCCCTGGAACTGGAGGTTCCTCCTGGAATTGGGTTTTCAGACGGTTCTCGGCCGCCATGTGGTGCTGGGGATTGAACCCGGGTCCTCTGTAAGAAACGGTTGGCCGCCGCTCTTAAACCGCTAGGCCAGTCTCTTCCAGCCCTTATTTTGGGTGTTTTTGTTGAGACAGGGTCCTCACTGTAGCTGAAAACTGTCCTGGAACTCACGTATGTAGAACCAGGCTGGCCTTGAACTCATGGAGTATCTGCCTGCATCTGCCTCCCAAGTGCTGAGATTAAAGGCATACACCACCATGCCCAGCCTCTGCTTTAATTCTTAGTGGAGAAAATGAACACAATCAAGACCCAGAACTCACATAAAGATAGGAGAGAAGAAGAAATACAAGAAAAAAAAAAAAAAAAACACACATACACTACACACACACACACACACAACACACACACACACACACACACACAACTAATAATAAAAAAGTTTAAAAAAACAGTAAATTCAGAAAACTGATTCCCGAATGGGGAGAAGAGGGCATTGATGTCCTGTGGACTTCATGTATCTGTCATGCTTTACATTTTTTTCCTAGCTGGATGTTAGCCAGATGGGTGTTTTTTATTATTTTTCTACACAGTGAATGGTAGGAAATAAAGACATTTTATATGTATGCATTTTTAAATTTTGGAGTGAAAAATGTCAAGAACTTTATTTTACAAATGCTGAACTTGAGCTGTTATCTGGGCTCTGACAAAAAGGGGAGACCAGATGCAGAGAACCCTTTGCCCTACACCTGACCCAGCCAGCAGACGACTGCCAACCCCAGGCAGTGGAGGAGGACCCCCCCCAAGAGTGGGAGACCAGAAGACAGAACCTCAAGTGCCACCCCAGAGGAAATCCCCAAGAAAGACAGACGGACAGAGGGAAAGCTAGAACCACAGGGAATGCGATTCCTTAGATTCCAGGGAGAAAGACACACAGAAGAGGAAGGAAGAGTCTGTTTGTGACATCAGGGTCTGAAAAGAAATTTCAAGAAGACTGGTTGAATTGTCCAGAATAAATATTTGTATTGACTGTAATTTAACAGTACAGAAACCAACTGCCACTTCCAGACATGAATACTCACTGGAATTTGACCTCCCTCTCACCAATAAGCAACAAGAAAACTAGGCAAAATGCACAAAACAGTTGTTTTTCACTGGATAGCTCACAGCACAGGATTGTGATCCTCGGTGAAGAAAAACAAATAAAGAGATGACGTGGATAGTGGATATGACATCAGCACCTGGAGTGGGTGAGGGAGCTGGAACTTGTGAGGCAGCGTTCCAGAGAACAGAGAGTAAGCTACAAAGAGCTCCAGGAATCCTGAGCTTCCTTACAGGTAAACACAAAGCTACCTAAGGTGCAGCTCCAGGAGACTGGACCAAGAAAAGGAGGAGGCGATAAGCTTAACAGTTTCCTGAGCTGGAGAAGGCTAGGAAACATTTCAGTTCCAACAAGACAGAATGGGCAGGTCTTGTTAAACCCTTCAAAAGATAACCAAGAGGGGCCTTGTGTATGTAATAGGGCTAAACTAACTCTGTGTAAAGACTACTTCAGACCTTTCCCTTAAAAAAATCGTAAAGACATGAGCTTGGCCTGCTGGCGCCCGCTTTAATCCTAGCACTTGGAGGCAGAGGCAGGCGGATCTCTGTCAGTTCAAGGCCAACCTGTCTACAGAGTGAGTTCCAGGACAGCTGGGGCTACTGGGAAGACCCTGTCTCGAAAAAGACCAAAAAAAAAGCCTTGAAAAGATTACATTTATCTGCAAGTAACTCAATTACCCTGACACCAACCCATGTTGGACTACAATACCCCAAAACTTACTAGACATGCAAAGAAGGAAAATGTGGTTTATAAACAAGAAAAAAATCAACCAACAGAAACAGACCCTGAAATTATAGGTGTCATGAAAGACAGAGTGACAAAAACAATGCTATTATAAATATGCTCTAGCTGGCTGTGGTGGCACAACCTTTGATCCAGCACTTGGGAAGCAGAGGCAGGCGGATCTCTGTGAGTTTCAAAGCCAGCCTGGTCTACATAGCCAGTTCCAGGCCAGCTCTGGAGCTACAGGGAGAACCTGTCTCAAAAAAAATAAAAAAAGTAGAAACAACAGAAACATATTGCAGAGGGGAAGAAAACTGAAAAAAAAAAAAAGTTAATAGACTCACAGTGTCCTATTGATAATGTGAAAATTACTTAGCATAATGGCATTGAAATCCAAAAAGAGATTGAGAGCAAAAGAAATATTTGAAGAACTGACACAGTGTTTTCCCAAACTTGATGAAAACTATAACTTCATAAATTCAAGAAATATTCAACAAACCCTGAGTTGAATAGAAATAAATTTAAAAAGAAAGAAGAGGCCGGTGTGGTGGTGCACACCTTCTAATCCTAGCACGAGCCAGAGGCAGCAGGCGGATGCTTGTGAGTTAAGCAGCCTGATCTTAACAGAGTGAGTTCCAGACGCTGGTGGCTACAGGGAGACCATGTCTCAAAAAAGACCAAATAAATAAGATAAATAAAAAATAAATAAATAAATAAATAAATAAATAAAGTGTATTTTGAAGTTTTTCAATTCTGTATGTGATTTCATGAATGGTCCAGCACTAAAGGTCCAAATGGTCCCAGCTGGCCTGGAGCTCATATGTGACCAGGCTGACCTGAACTCACAGAGATCCATCTGCCTCGCTCTGCCTCCCCAGTGGCTAGGATTAAAAGCCACCAAGCACGCATCATGCCCGGTGGGGAAATTCTATAAAATGTAGGGACTAGGGTCTGGAAAGTTGCATTTCAGAGCCACTGGCTGCTCTTGCAAAGGACTGGTTAGTTCTCATCACCCATGTGGTGGCTAACAAACCAAATCCTAACTACAGTTCCTGGGGACCTAATGTCCCTCGACTTTGGTGTGTTTCAGACATGGTGCACTTACAACATAATATATCAAGCAAAGTCATACACACAAAATAAATTAAAAAATTAAATGTAGGGCTGGGGAATGGCTCATGTGGTTAAGGGCACTGCACTGCTTGTTCGAGAGAGCCAAGGTTCTATTCCAAAGCACCGACATTGGGTGCTGAAATAACCATCAGTATCCAGAGATCTCAAGTAGCCCTCTTCTGACCTCCAAGGACAACTGTATGACATGGGTTACATACATGCTGTTAAATCATTCATAACATAAAAATAATTAACAATTAAATGTAGGAAAAGTAGTAACAGGACTGTGATGAATGGCCAAAAGTAGAAGCCACTCGGGAGCCAAACACAAAAACATAATAGAGTGGGCCAGGGTGGAGGGACCAATACGGAGAGACAAGCGCGCAGCAGGAAACACATGAATAAAAGCTGGTGGTGAATTAGTTACCATTCTCCTAGCTGTGAACAAAAAACCTGACAAAGGCATCTTCAGAAAAGCTTTGCTTGGCTCCAGGTGTGAGCGGCTTCTGGTGTGAGCCGCTCCCTGTGTGAGCCGCTCCCAGTGTGAGCGGCTCAAGGTCAGGAAAGCAGATGATGAGAAGATGCTGGTCCACAGCTTTGCTTTTTCCTTTTTTATTACGCCCAATGACTTCAACTCAGGGAACAGTGCTGTCCACACTTAGGGTGTGTCTTCCACCTCAATTTACCTAATCTAGGGAATCCCTCACAGACACGCCCAGAAATGTGGGACATCAGCCTCCACTTTCCCAGTTCCTACCATTTCCTTTCAAAGCCTCCTTGTTCCAGAACTGAACTGGAAGGGCCACTGAGCCCTCTGTCCTGTAGTTCTCTGCCTCACAGTGGCCTTCCTTAACTGAAGAATCTGTACTCTATCAGACGTTTTCAGGGAGATTGGCACTCCATAACATAAAAGTTGAGTCTTAAGGGAGTTTAAAGATAGGAAATTATTCAGAATTTTTGTTAGGTTTTAAAGTAATTTTAAGGAAAAGTTAATAAGAGGATAAATTAGTATTAGTTTTAAATAGGAGAGAAAATATATTTCATATAAGATTTTTTTTTTAGTTTTTTAAAGTATTATATTAGGTTTATTTAATATATGTGAAAGGGGTGAACCTAGGCTTCATGGAAACTTTCCTGTGTTCAAGGCTGCATATTCAGGGCTGCAATATTACTCCCCTCCTACTTAATCTTGCTAATGGGAGCTCAGTTCTCCAATATGTTCTCTGAGCCAGGACTTTTGGAAGTACGTTTTAGGCTGTATTTCCTCCTTTTGTTTCTTTTTTTGTTATTGTTTTCCAAAACATGGTCCTCCTAATAGCCCCAGTTCTGGACCGACAAGCTGCTCACTCTACAGAGATCCCCTGCTCTGCTCCTGAGTGCTGAGATTAGTTTTTTTTTTTTCATACACTTCTTAAAAGAGGTTTTATGGCAATGTGGGTGCTGGGAAATTGAACCAGGGGTTCCTCCTGCAAGAGCAGCGGTGCTCTTAACCTCTGAGCCATCTCTCCAGCCCCCCCTTTGTTTTCTAAGTAGACACATCTCTGTCTCTCTAGCTTTCACTTGCTGGAGTCTTGCACCAATAGATCTGTATCATTAGCAAGAGACCTTTCACAGGATGCCAGTGCCATGGCTAAGTTGTCACAACCCCTAAAACTAGAAAGAAAAAGTCTTATAAATGACCTAGTCCACAGAATTCTGCTATATAGCAGCAGAGAATAGACAATGAAAATGCTATTTTATAAAAGCAACTACTTAAACTGAACCACATGTGAAAGTGCATACCTATAAATCCCAACAGTTGAGTATAGAAGGCAGGAAGTTTAGGAGTTCAAGGCCAGCCTGGGCCACATGAAGACCCTGTCTCTGTCTCACAAACAAAAAACAAAAACCCGCAAATATAAAAAAAAAATTTTTTTTAATAATGCAAAAAGACATTTCATGAAAAAAATAATGAATTCAATGACAAATTTTCTCTGAACAGTTAAAAGAGAATATTACAGTAATGCCGAGAGATGAGAAAGATACAAGAAAAAAAAAATATTTTAAAGCAAATTCTTACCAGAATCTGCGCTTAAAATGTTGGCCAGCTGTAAGATGACTTGAATTCCTATACAAAAAAAAAAGAATAACCAAAGACTGAGACATGCTCAAGAAATCACCATTTTCATTATGGAATGTTGGTGGAAAAGTATAGAGAAAAAGATTTAGAAATTTTTACAAAATAGTATAAGGCTTGGGACTAGCAATATGAAAACAGTTTGGAAGTTCCTCAACAAAATAAAAGTAGAACTGCCATATGGTCGCAGCAAGTCCCACTTCTGGGTCCATATCCAAAGAAATGAAATAACTGTCACGAAAGATATTTAATTCTGTGCATTCCATCGTTATTCCATTAAGCCAAGATATGAAAAAGAGCTAAATGCCTGCTGATGGATTGAATGGATAATAAATTATAATCTATATTGCATGTCTATATCTAATATAAAGGAGGAAATCAACTTTCTATTGAATAAACTTGGAAAACATTGTGCTAAGTGTAACAAGCTAAACCATTAAAACAGATACAACACACTGTCAGTGAGTTGTCTAGAAAGTTAAAGTGGAGAGGGGAAATGGAGCGATGTTGGCCAAGGTCACTGACTTTCATTTGTAGGATATGGAGATCTGTAGAGCACTACATAGTTACTAATTTATTATTGGGGTTGGTAATTTAGTTCCATGGTAGAGAGCTTCCTGGGTTTGGTTCCCATAGGCTCCTAAAAAAAGGATAAAATAAGGATATAATTTTTAGGGCTGGAGGATGACTCAAGAGTTAAGAGGATGGCTGCTCTTGCAGAGGACCCAAGTTTGATCCAGCACCCACAATGGTGATTCAACGCCCTCTTTTTACCTCCATGGGCACCAAAATACATGGTGTGCACTAACCATACATGCAGGCAAATATACTTCATACAGAAAACATAAAAATAATAGGCCAGGTTTGGTGGCACGATCCTTTAATCTAGCACTCTGTAACTTGAGACTAAAGGGAGAACCCTGTCTCAAAAAGATAAATACTATATAAGAATAAATGAATAAGATAAATAAAAAATGTATAATTAACTAAAATATGTATCAGAAGTAGAATCTTCGGTATTCTTGTCACACACTAAGGGTAATGAAGTGATAGATATAGGCTGAATTAGCAATATTTAGGTAATCATTTCACATTGTTTATCAACTAATCACAATATGTACACATTTTGGGGGTCTTTTTTTTTTATTGTTATTTATTTCTTTGTATGTGATGTATGAATGTACTGTCTGCATGCAGGTTTTGTGCCACCCGTGTTGTACAATGCCTCGGAGGTCAAAAGCAGGATCTCAAAGATTTCCCCTGGAACTGGAGTTCGCCTGGAATTGGGAGTTACAGATGGTTCTTTAGCATGCTATGTGGGTGCTGGGGATCAAACCTGTGTCCTCTGCATAGATGCAGTACTTTCTTAACCACTAGGCTATCTCTCCAGCCTCCCAAGGGGGTTCTTTATTTGACAGGGTCTCCCATTAGTCTCGTTGGCCTGGAAATCACATTATGTAATCGGTTCTAGGTTTTAACTTAGATCCTCCCCAGATCCTCACTGTCTTGCCCCGAATACTAGGATTAAGGCATGTAGGCCACCAACCCAGCTGTGAATTTATCATACCTCACTAGAGCTGGGAGAAAAAACTGTAAGCTGTACAATTAAACAACCAAATAATTGCCCAATGAATGCAAAATTCGATTGGTTCAAGTCCAAAAACATAAAACTTTCTTCAACTTTAGGAAAACCTGTATAAGAGACACCCCTGCCCACCCTATGCTTTGGTTTGTCTCCAAGGATTTTCAGGAGAGGGTATCAGATCTCCCTGGAACTGTATGCTCTCTTCTGAAATTGGAGTTACAGATGGTTCTCAACACATCACATGTGGGTGCTGGGATTCGAAACCCTGGTGTCCCTGCAAAGCAGTCGGTGCTCTTAACCGCTAGGCCATTCTCCCAGCCCCTATTCTAATTTATTTATTTATTTATTTTTATTTATTTATTTATTTTGGTCTTTTCGAGGACCAGGGTCTCCCTGTAGTCCCGCTGTCCTGTTGAACCTCACTCTGGTAGAACCCAGGGCTGGGCATCAACTCACAAAGAACCGATCCACCTTACCTCTGCCTCCCAAGTGCTAGATTAAAGGCGTAGCGCCACCTACGCCCCCATACTATTTATTTATTTATGTGTATGAATGGACTGTCTGCATGTAAAGGTTTGTGCACCGCATATCATGAAACATGCCTCGGAGGTCAGAAGAAGGGTGTCGGATTCCCCTGGAACTGGAGTTATAGACAGTTCTAGGCCGACATATGGGTGCTCAGGATTGAACCCCGGGTCCTTTGCAAGGGTACTCTGTGCTCTTAACCCATTAGGCCATCTCTCCAGCCCCGGAGTATTTTTTTTTAAAAAGATTATAAACAATTGTTTAAATTTTTTTAGATTTATTTTACTTTATGTGTATGAGTGTTTACCTCATGTACGTGTGTGTATCAAAGATGTGTCTGATGCCACAGAGGCCAAAAGGAAGTTTTCGATCCTTTGGAACTGGAGTTGCAGGTCGTTGTGAGCTGCCGTGTAGGTGCTGGGAACTTGAACTCATGGCCCTCTGCAAAACAGCAGTGTTTTTTAACTCTTGAGCCTCTCCCATCCCAACATTACTTTTTTTTTTTTTTTTTTTTTTTTTTTGTCTTTTTTGAGACAGAGTTTCCCTGTTTTTTTTTTTTCTGCCGCTGCCCTGGAACTCCATATGTAGACAGGCTGGCCTTTAAACTCACAAAGTCCGCCTGCCTTTGTCTCCTGAGTTGCTAGGATTAAAGGCCTGTGCCACCATTGCTAGCAGAAATGAGCTCTTTTAAAGATAAAAAGGGGAACGTTTATCTGTGGTGTAGCTCAGCAAGCACGGAAGTTTAAGTTGAAATTGAGCTTATCTAATACTACAGATTAACCCTTTGGTTTATAGGGTTTTGTTGTAATCAAGAGCATTGGGCAAATTACTTGTATGACTAAACACACACACACAAGACACACATCACACACCAACACAACAAAATCACATGAGAAAAAGTCTCAGTAAGGATTGATTGTCTAGCTCACATTGTCCATCATGGGGGATTGTCTTGAACTTGTTAACAGATATGGAAGACCCAGCCTAAAAGCTGCGGCATCTTTCCCTGGGTTTGGGTCTGGAATTATGTGGAGTACAGAACTTGAGCTGAGTGCTAGACATGCACTTGGCTGAGGATGTGGTGTAACCAGCTGTTTCAGCGGTTTCTGTTGCCTGCTTGACTTCCATGCAGTAACCGACTGGAACCTGGCAGAATGAAAACTAGAGACACTGGTAGTCTTATATGTGATGATGTGTAGGTCACCAAACTGGAAAGGTGATCTATAGGAAGAAGAAAGAGATCTTCAGGGAGGTGGGAAGTAGAAAATGTAGATAAGAAAGCAGGGGAGGGGTGTGGTGGCGCACGCCTTAATCCGCAGGCACTTGGGAGTAGAGGCAAGCAGATCTCTGTGAGTTCAAGGCCAGCCTGGTCTACATAGCGAGCGTCCAAGCCAGGCTGGGACTACAGGGAGACTCTGTTCTTCAAAAAAAAAGAAAGAAACTGATGGGTTTATTATAGAAGTCAATTCTGAAACAACAGTAACTGGGTTGACAACGTGGGATGTGGATATCCATGAAAAGAAGAAAATAATTTCTCGGTACTGAACCTAGATATTGGGAAGGCTTCTATGTATTCTTTGGAATAAATTGAGTGTGTCAATACTTTTTCAGCTATGGAACTTATGTGAAATCAGAATACAGAAAGTATTTCTAGATGAAAAGTTAAATTGATTAAAAGATGGTATAAGCTTAACATTACACAATGAATTTGGAAGATTTCACAGTAAAAAAGATGAAATATTTTTATATTGATATTATGTTTAAATGATATTTTAGAGATATTAGAGCAGATAAAATTCTGTACGTGGCTGACATATTTCCTATGTTGGCAGCTGTGCTCTAGAGTGAGCTTCCCAGGCACAGGCTTAGAAACAAGCAGTACGAATTCAAGTCTAGTCCATAGTATTCTTCGTTATGGGCAGTTGTTTTTCTGTTTTTTTTTGTGTGTGTGGTGGTCTTTTTGAGACAAGGTCTCCCTGCAGCCCGGCTATCCTGGAATCTTGAGCTAATTGGTAGACCAGGCTGGCATTGAATATCCACAGAGGTCCACTGCCTCTGTCTCAGGAGTGACGGGGGTCAAAGGCTGTGCACCACACATGCCCAGCTTTTTTGTTTTTTTTTTAGACATCTCTATCTGTTTCTTTTTCTCACCTAAAACTGGGGATAACCAGGTTCTTACCTCATAGGGTTGTTTTAAGAATGCTTAAAGCCTGTCTGGCACAGAGTAATTATCGTGTGTAACTGCTATTACCATCATCTAGTCTGGTCATTACTATTAATTATGTGGTCTTGAGAGGTTCCTTAACCATTACTTTTGTCATGTGTAAAAAGGTGATCACTTCTACCTCCCAGAGTCTCATCTCAAACTGACGTAAGACAAAGCTTACAGAAGGTGGGCTGTCCATGTGCTCTTGCTCTTCCTGAATCTTCAAGGTTATTGCTGAGGCTCTTATGCCTCAGTTTACCACTCTTATGTGCAGTAGAGAGTGTGTGTAAAAGTTTGAGACCACAAGACCATCCTAATCGTTGACCATTATTTAATGTTTATCACCGGGAAGCCCCTCGTGGGACTATATATTGCCCACACTTGCCTCAGCTGGATCCTCTCTTAGCTCTGCTTGCTTTTTTTTTTTTTTTTTTTTTGGTTCTTTTTGAGACAGGGTCTCTCCTTGTAGCCCCAGCTGTCCTGGAACTCCACTATGTTAGACCAGGCTGGCCTTGAACTCCAGAGATCCACGCTGGCTCTGCCTCACTGAGTGCTAGGACTTAAAGGCGTGTGCCACCAACGCCTTCGGGGAAGCTCTGCTTTCCTAAGAGTCTATCCCCTCCAGCCCTAGCGAGGTCTCTCTCCCCCTATATTCCTGAACCACTTCCTGTCTGGTGTATATATTTGACATTTAGTTCTACATTCTCTTGTATTACTGGGATAAGAGGAGTTGTGTTGTTTTTTTCCATGGTCATGGTTAGGGTGAATGTTTTTAAAATTTGTGAATTCCCCATCAGGGCATGACAAACTGGTTAAAAAAATATTTCTATTTAGTGCAATAACAAATGGGAACATTTGGAAAAATTAAGGGGAAAAAAAAGATAATTTGACCTCGAGATCCCAGTATCCTCTACAGGAACAAAAGTGTCAGTGNCACTGACACTTTTGTTCCTGTAGAGGATACTGGGATCTCGAAGGTCAAATATCTTTTTTTCCCCTTAATTTTTCCAAATGTTCCCATTTGTTATTGACTAAATAAAAATATTTTTTAAACCGTTGTCATGCCCCTGATGGGAATTCACAAATTTTAAAAAACATTCACCCTAACATGACCATGGAAAAATATACACAACTCCTTTACCCAGTAATACAAGAGAATGTAGAACTAAATGTCAAATATATACACCAGACAGGAAGTGGTTCAGGAATATAGGGGGAGAGAGACCTCGCTAGGGCTGGAGGATAGACCTTAGGAAAGCAGAGCTTGCCAGGAACGTGGTGGCACACCCTTTAATCACTAGCACTACCAGTGAGGCAGAGCAGGTGGATCTCTGTGGAGTTCAGGCCAGCCTGGTCTACATAGTTGAGTTCCAAGGACAGCTGGGGCTACAAGGAGACCCTTCTCAAAAAGACCAAAAAAAAAAAAAAAAAAAAGCAAGCAGAGCTAGAGAGGGATCCAGCTGAGGCAAGTGTGGGCAATATATAGTCCACGAGGGGCTTCCCGGTGATAAACATTAAATAATGGTCAACGATTAGGATGGTCTTGTGGTCTCAAACTTTTACACACACTCTCTACTGCACATAAGAGTGGTAAACTGAGGCATAAGAGCCTCAGCAATAACCTTGAAGATTCAGGAAGAGCAAGAGCACATGGACAGCCCACCTTCTGTAAGCTTTGTCTTACGTCAGTTTGAGATGAGACTCTGGGAGGTAGAAGTGATCACCTTTTTACACATGACAAAAGTAATGGTTAAGGAACCTCTCAAGACCACATAATTAATAGTAATGACCAGACTAGATGATGGTAATAGCAGTTACACACGATAATTACTCTGTGCCAGACAGGCTTTAAGCATTCTTAAAACAACCCTATGAGGTAAGAAACTGGTTATCCAGTTTTAAGGTGAGAAAAAAACAAAGATAGAGATGTCTAAAAAAAAAAACAAAAAAGCTGGGCATGGTGGTGCACAGCCTTTTGATCCCCCGTCACTCCTAGGACAGAGGCAAGGTGGAACCTCTGTGAATTCAAGGCCAGCCTGGTCTACATAGTAAGTTCCAGGATAGCTCGGGCTGCAAGGGGACTTGTCTCAAAAAGACACACACAGCAAAAAAAAACAAAAAACAACCTTGCCCATAACGAAGAAATACTATGGACTAGACTTGAATTCGTACTGCTTGTTTCTAAGCCTGTGCCTGGGAAGCTCACTCTAGAGCACAGCTGCCAACATAGGAAATATGTCAGCCGACGTACAGAATTTTATCTGCTCTAATATCTCTAAAATATCATTTAAACATAATATCAATATAAAAATATTTCATCTTTTTTACTGTGAAATCTTCCAAATTCATTGTGTAATGTTAAGCTTATACCATCTTTTAATTCAAATTTAACTTTTCATCAGAAATACTTTTCTGTATTTCTGTTTCACATAATCCATAGCTGAAAAAGTATTGACACACTCAATTTATTCCAAAAAATACATAGAAGGCCTTCCCATATCTAGGTTCAGTACCAGAAATTATTTTCTTCTTTCATGATATCCACATCCACGTTGTCAAGCCCAGTTACTTTGGTTTCAGAATTAGACTTTATAATGAAACCCATCAGTTTTCTTTCTTTATTTTTTTGAAAACAGAGTCTCCGCTGTAAGTCCCAGCCTGGCTTGGACGCTCGCTATGTAGACCAGGCTGGCCTTGACTCACAGAGCATCTGCTTGCTCTACTCCAAGTGCTGCGGATTAAAGGCGTGCGCACCAACACCCGACTCCCCTGTTTCTTATCTAACATTTTCTACTTCCCACCTCCCTGAAGATCTCTTTCTTCTTCCTATAGATCACCTTTCCAGTTTGGTGACCTACACACAGCACATATAGACTACAGTGTTCTAGTTTCCATTCTGCCAGGTTCCAGTCTGTTACTGCATGGAAGTCAAGGCAACAGAACCTGAAACAGCTGGTTACACCACATCCTCAGCCAAGTGCATGTCTAGCACTCAGCTCAAGTTCTGTACTCCACATAATTCCAGACCCAAACCCAGGGAAAGATGCCGCAGCTTTTAGGCTGGGTCTTCCATATCTGTTAACAAGTTCAAGACAATCCCCCATGATGGACAATGTGAGCTAGACAATCAATCCCTTACTGAGACTTTTTCTCAATGTGATTTTTTTTTTGTGTGTGTGTTGTGTGTGTGTGTGTTGGTTGGGTGTAGTCTATACCAAGTAATTTGCCCAATGCTCTTGATTACAACAAAACCCTATAAACCAAAGGGTTAATCTGTAGTATTAGATAAGCTCAATTTCAACTTAAACTTCCGTGCTTGCTGAGCTACACCACAGATAAACGTTCCCCTTTTTATCTTTAAAAGAGCTCATTTCTGCTAGGCATGGTGGCAACAGGCCTTTTATCCTAAGCACTCAGGACGACAGAAGGCAGGCGGATCTCTGTGAGTTAAAAAGGCCAGCCTGTCTACTAGAGAGTTCCAGGCCGCAGCTGGGGCTGCAGGGAGAACTCCTGTCTCAAAAAAGACAAAAAAAAAAAAAAAAAAAAAAACAAAAAGTAATGTGGGAATGGAGAGATGGCTCAAGAGTTAAAAAACTGCTGATTTTTGCAGAGGACTGGAGTTCAGTTCGCAGCACCTACACGGCAGCTACAACCACCTGCAAACTCCAGTTCCAAGGGATCGAACAACTTACCCTTTGGGCCTCTGTGGGCATCAGACACATCTTTGATACACACACGTACATGAGGTAAACACTCATACACATAAAGTAAAAATAAATCTAAAAAAAATTTAACATTGTAATAAATCTTTGTAACAATTCACTCCGGGGGGCTGGAGAGATGGCCTAGGGGTTAAGAGCACAGAGTACCCTTGCAAAGGACCCGGGTTCAATCCTGAGCACCCATATGTCGGCCTAGAACTGTCTATAACTCCAGTTCCAGGGGAAATCCGACACCCTTCTTCTGACCTCCGAGCAATTGTCAATGATATGGGGTGAACAAACCTACATGCAGACAGTACATTCATACACATAAAATAAATAATAGTTTGGGCGTGGTGGACGTACGTACCTTTAATCCATGCACTTGGGAGGCAGAGGTAAGGTGATTCGGGATCTTTGTGAGTTGAGCCAGCCTGAGTTCTACACGAGTGAGGTTCCAGGCAGCGGGAACTACAGGGAGACCCTGGTCCTCGAAAAGACCAAAATAAATAAAATAAATAAATAAAATAAATAAATAAATATAATATGGTGGTGGGAGAGATGGCCTAGCGGTTAAAGAGCACCGACTGCTCTTGCAGAGGACCAGGTTCGATCCCAGTCACCCCATGTATGGTTGAGAACCATCTGTACTCCATTTCAAAGAGACTACAGTTTCCAGGGAATCTGATCACCCTCTCTGAAAATCCTTGGAGACAAACCAAAGCATAGGGTGGGCAGGGGTGTCTCTTATACAGGTTTTCCTAAAGTTGAAGAAAGTTTTATGTTTTTGGACTTGAACCAATCGAATTTTGCATTCATTGGGCAATTATTTGGTTGTTTAATTGTACAGCTTACAGTTTTTTCTCCCAGCTCTAGTGAGGTATGATAAAATTCACAGCTGGGTGTGGTGGCCCCAGCCTGTGATTCCTAGATTCATGGACAAAGACGAGGCAGGGAATCTTAGTAATAAAGCCTAAACCGGATTACATAATGGTTCCAGGCCAACTGAGACTAATGGGAGACCTGTCAAAAAAGACAACCCCCTTGGGGGCTGGAGAGAAGCCTAGGTGGTTAAGAGACCATTGCAATACTGTGCAGAGGCACACAGGTTTGATCCCCAGCACCCACATAGCAGCTAAAACCATCTGTAACTCCAATTCCACGGCGAACTCAGTTCCAGGGGAATCTTGAGATCCTGCTTCTGACCCTCCGAGGCATTGTACAACACGGGTGGCACAAACCTGCATGCAAGACAGTACATTCATACACCATACAAAAATATAAATAACATAAAAAAAAAGACCCCCAAAATTGTATCAATATTGTGATTAGTTGATAAACAATGTGAAATGATTACTAAATATGCTAATTAGCCTATATCTATCACTTCATTTACCCTTAGTGTGTGACAAGAATACCGAAGATCTACTTTGATACATATTTTCAGTAAATGATACATTTTTTATTTTATTTTTCATGTTATCTTATTAGTATTTATCTTTTTTGAGACAGGGTCTCCTTTAGTCTCAAGTTACAGAGTGCTAGGATTAAAGGCATCGTGCCACCACAACTTTTTTCTTATTATTTTATTTTTTCCTGTATGAAGTATATTGCCTGCATGTATGTTTAGTGCAACCCATGTCATGGTGTGCACCATGGAGGTAAAAAGAGGGCGTTGAATCACCAATGTGGGTGCTTGGATCAAACTTGGGTGCTCTGCAAGAGCAGCCATCCTCTTAACCTCTGAGTCATCTCTCCAGCCCTAAATAATGTATATCCTTATTTTATTCCTTTTTTTAGGAGCCTATGGGAACCAAACCCAGGAAGCTACTCTACCATGAACTAAATTACCAACCCCAATAATAAATTAGTAACTATGTAGTGCTCTACAGATCTCCATATCCTACAAATGAAAGTCAGTGACCTTGGCCAACATCGCTCCATTTCCCCTCTCCACTTTAACTTTCTAGACAACTCACTGACAGTGTGTTGTATCTGTTTTAATGGTTTAGCTTGTTACACTTAGCACAATGTTTTCCAAGTTTATTCACATAGAAAGTTGATTTCCTCCTTTATATTAGATATAGACATGGCACAATATAATTATAATTTATTTATCCATTCATCCATCAGCAAGGCATTTAGGCTCTTTTCATATCTTGGCTAATGTGAATAACGATGGAATGCACAGAATCTAAATATCTGTTCGTGACAGTTATTTCATTTCTTTGGATATGGACCCAGAAGTGGGATTGGTCGACCATATGGCAGTTCTACTTTTATTTTGTTGAGGAACTTCCAAACTGTTTTCCTAAACTTGGCTTAGCTCCCAGCCTTATACTATTTGTAAAAATTTCTAAATCTTTTTCTTATACTTTTCCACCAACATTTCCATAATGAAAATGGTGATTTCTTTGAGCATGTCTCATTTTGGTTATCTTTTTTTTTTGTATAGGAATTCAAGTCATCTTACAGCTGGCCAACATTTTAGAGTGCAGATTCTGGTAAGAATTGCTTTAAAATATTTCTTGGGATATCTAATTCTAATTTTCAGGCAACTAATATTCTCTTTTAACTGTTCAGAGAAAATTTGTCATTGAATTTCATATTTTTTTCTGAAATGTCTTTTATGATTTATTAAAAAAAAAATTTTTTTTTAATTTGGGTTTTTTTTTTTTTGTGTGTTGAGAAAGAGACAGTTCATATGTGGCCCAGGCTGGCCTTTGAACTCCTAACTTCCTGCCTTCTAACTCAACTGTTGGGATTTATAGGTATGCACTTTCACATGTGGTTCAGTTTAAGTAGTTGCTTTTCATAAAATAGCATTTTCATTGTCTATGTCTTCTGCTGCTATTAGCAGAATTCTGTGGAAAGGTCATTTATAACAGATTTCATTTTCTCAAGTTTTGGGGGTTGTGACACTTAGCCATGGCACTGGCAATCTGTGAAAGGTCTTCTTGCTAATGATCAGATCTGGTGAAGACTCCAGCAAGTGAAAGGCTGAGAGACAGAGATTTGTGTCTACTTAGAATACAAAGGGGGGCTGGAGAGATGCTCAGAGGTTAAGAGCACCGCTAGCTCTTAGCAGAGGACGCCCTGGTTTTCAATTCCCAGCACCCACATTGCCGATAAGAACCCGTCTTTAGCCAAGTGTGGTGTGCACGCACTTTAGATCTCAGCACTGGGAGGAGGTGATCTTTTGAGAGTGCAGGCCGCCTGTGTGAGTTCAAGGAACTGGGGCTATAGGGAGACCAATGTTTGGGAAACAAAACCAAAAAAAGAAACAAAGGAGAAATACAGCCTAAACTACTTTCCAAAAGTCCTGGCTCAGAAGACATATGGAGAACTGAGCTCCATTAGCAAGATTAAGTAGGGAGGGAGTAATATGCAGCCCTGAATATGCAGCCTTGAACACAGGAAGTTTCCAGAAGCCTAGGTTCAACACCTCCCTGTGTCTCTGCCACTATGTTATGGAGTGCCAATCTCCCTGAAAACGTCTGATAGAGTACAGATTCTTCAGTTAAGGAAGGCCACTGTGAGGCAGAGAACTACAGGACAGAGGGCTCAGTGGCCCTTCCAGTTCAGTTCTGGAACAAGGAGGCTTTGAAAGGAAATGGTAGGAACTAGAGGAAATGGAGGCTTGATGTGCCCACATTGTCTGTGGGCGTGTCTGTGAGGGATTCCCTAGATTAAGGTGTAACTGAGGTGGAAGACACACCCTAAGTGTGGACAGCACTGTTCCCTGAGTTGAAGTCTTGGGCGTAATAAAAAGGAAAAAGCAAGCTGTGGACCAGCCATCTTTCCTCGTCTCTGCTTCCTGACTGTGGCCGCTCACAACTGGGAGGCGGCTCACACAGGGAGCGGCTCACACCAGAAGCCGCTCACACCTGGAGCCAAGCAAAGCTTTTCTGAAGATGCCTTTGTCAGGTATTTGTAAGCTAGGAGAATGGTAAACTAATTCACCACCACGCTTTTATTCCATAGTGTTTCCCTGCTGCGCACTTGTCTCTCCGTGAATTGGGTCCTCCACCCTGGGCCCACTCTATTATTGTTTTTGTGTTTTCGGCTCCCTGAGTGGGCTTCTACTTTGGCCACATCACAGTCCCTGTACTATTTCCTACATTTAATTTTAAATTATTTTTATGTGTATGAATGTATTACAGCCATGTATGTAACCCTGTCTATACAGTGCCCTTGGAGGTCAGACGAGGGATATGTGGAATCTGCTGGAGTAAGATGGTTTTTCAGCCACCATGTGGATTGCTGGATATAGAACCTTGGTCCTCCTGAAACAAGCAGTGAGTGCCCTTAACCACTGAGCCATCTCCCCAAGCCCTACATTTATTTTTTAATTTTATTTTGTGTGTGATGACTATTGCTTGTATATATGTTGTAAGTGCACCAATGTCTGAAACACCAAGAAGTCAGAAGGGACATTAGGTCCCAGGAACTGAAGTTAAGGATTGTTGTTAGCCACCACATGGGTGAAATGAGAACTAAACCCAGTCCTTTGCAAGGCAGGCACAGTGCTCTGAACATGACTATTCCAGACCCTAGTCCCTACATTTTATAGAATTTCCCCACCGGGCATGTGGTGCTTGGCTTTAATCCTAGCCACTGGGGAAGGCAGAGGCAGAGGCGAATGGATCTCTGTGAGTTCAAGGTCAGCCTGGTCTAATAGTGAGCTCCAGGCCAGCTGGACCATTTGGACCTTTAGTGCTGGACCATTCATGAAATCACATACAGAATTGAAAAACTTCAAAATACACTTTATTTATTTATTTATTTATTTATTTATTTATTTATTTATTTATTTATTTTGGTCTTTTTTAGAGACATGGTTCCCTGTAGCCCCAGCGTCCTGGAACTCACTCTGTAATCAGCTGCTTGAACTCACAAGATCCAGCCTGCCTCTGCGTCGCATGGCTGCTAGGATTAAAGGTGTTGCACCACCACACCGGCCTTACTTTCTTTTTAAATTTATTTTTCTATTCAACTCAGGGTTTGATTGAATTTCTTGAATTTATGAAGTTATAGTTTTCATCAAGTTTGGGAAAACACTGTGTCAGTTCTTCAAATATTTCTTTTGCTCTCAATCTCTTTTTGGATTTCAATGCCATTATGCTAGATAATTTTCACATTATCATAGGCCTGTGAGTCTATTAAACTTTTTTTTTTTTTCAGTTTTCTTCCCCTCTGCAATATGTTTCTGTTGTTCTACTTTTTTTTTTTTTGAGACAGGTTCTCCTGTAGCTCCAGACTGGCCTGGAACTGGCTATGTAGACCAGGCTGGCTTTTGAAACTCACAGAGATCCGCCTGCTCTGCTTCCCAAGTGCTGGGATCAAAGGTGTGGCCACCACAGCCAGCTAGAGCATATTTATAATAGCATTGTTTTTGTCACTCTGTCTTTCATGACACCTATAATTTCAGGGTCTGTTTCTGTTGGTTGATTTTTTTCTTGTTTATAAACCACATTTTCCTTCTTTGCATGTCTAGTAAGTTTTGGGGTATTGTAGTCCAACATGGGTTGGTGTCAGGGTAATTGAGTTACTTGCAGATAAATGTAATCTTTTCAAGGCTTTTTTTTTGGTCTTTTCGAGACAGGGTCTTCCCGTAGCCCCAGCTGTCCTGGAACTCGACTCTGTAGACAGGTTGGCCTTGAACTGACAAAGATCCGCCTGCCTCTGCCTTCCCAAGTGCTAGATTAAGGCGTGCGCCAGCAGGCCAAGCTCATGGCTTTTACGATTTTTTTAAGGGAAAGGTCTGAAGTAGTCTTTACACAGAGTTAGTTTAGCCCTATTACATACACAAGGCCCCTCTTGGTTATCTTTTGAAGGGTTTAACAAGACCTGCCCATTCTGTCTTGTTGGAACTGAAATGTTTCCTAGCCTTCTCCAGCTCAGGAAACTGTTAAGCTTATCGCCTCCTCCTTTTCTTGGTCCAGTCTCCTGGAGCTGCACCTTAGGTAGCTTTGTGTTTACCTGTAAGGAAGCTCAGGATTCCTGGAGCTCTTTGTAGCTTACTCTCTGTTCTCTGGAACGCTGCCTCACAAGTTCCAGCTCCCTCACCCACTCCAGGTGCTGATGTCATATCCACTATCCACGTCATCTCTTTATTTGTTTTTCTTCACCGAGGATCACAATCCTGTGCTGTGAGCTATCCAGTGAAAACAACTGTTTTGTGCATTTTGCCTAGTTTTCTTGTTGCTTATTGGTGAGAGGGAGGTCAAATTCCAGTGAGTATTCATGTCTGGAAGTGGCAGTTGGTTTCTGTACTGTTAAATTACAGTCAATACAAATATTTATTCTGGACAATTCAACCAGTCTTCTTGAAATTTCTTTTCAGACCCTGATGTCACAAACAGACTCTTCCTTCCTCTTCTGTGTGTCTTTCTCCCTGGAATCTAAGGAATCGCATTCCCTGTGGTTCTAGCTTTCCCTCTGTCCGTCTGTCTTTCTGTGGGGATTTCCTCTGGGGTGGCACTTGAGGTTCTGTCTTCTGGTCTCCCACTCTTGGGGGGGGTCCTCCTCCACTGCCTGGGGTTGGCAGTCGTCTGCTGGCTGGGTCAGGTGTAGGGCAAAGGGTTCTCTGCATCTGGTCTCCCCTTTTTGTCAGAGCCCAGATAACAGCTCAAGTTCAGCATTTGTAAAATAAAGTTCTTGACATTTTTCACTCCAAAAATTTAAAAATGCATACATATAAAATGTCTTATTTCTCATTCACTTGTAGAAAATAATAAAAAACACCCATCTGGCTAACATCCAGCTAGGAAAAAAATGTAAAGCATGACAGATCATGAAGTCCACAGGACATCAATGCCCTCTTCTCCCCATTCGGGATCAGTTTTCTGAATTTATTTTTTTAAATTGTTTTTTTATTAGTTAGTCAAGATGTAATGTGTGATAGTGTGTGTGTTTGTGTGTGTGTGTGTGTGTGTGTGTGTAGATGGTGTAACACGTATATGGAGTCAGTTCTCTCCTATGCTTTATGTGAGTCTGGCGTCTTGAATCATGTTTCATTTTCTACACTAAGAACTTAAAGGCAGAGGCTGGCAAATGGTAGTGATTAATGAGCACTTAAACGCGCAGCACAGCTATGGAGTAACGGCACGATGCAGTGTACAGAGTCTCGCTAACTCGAGTTCACAGATGACGCCTCACACCACCATGAGCCCTACAGGAACCGTCGCTACATTGCCTAAGACATATTCAGGACTGATTCCCAATGGAGGCATTGATGCCGTGGACTTCATGCGCATCTTTACAACTCCATACACTCAAATATATCGGAACATGATAGATTAATTACACAATTGACCGGTTTTTTAATTACATAGACCCTGCGCCTTCAACACCCAGTCAACCCCACTGGAGCCGATTGAACTCGTCTGCTCTCAATTAGGAGAAACGTCCCATGTCCAGATCGACACTCTCTCTGCTCCGTTAGATGTCAGACAACTTTCATATTTCGTCAACATATTTAGTTAAAGCTGAAATAAATCGTTTAAGTCAGTTTCTGGTGGTACTGTGGTATCAGGCCACTCTCACAAAGAGGGAAAAAAAAAGAAAAAAAAAAAAAAAAAAAAAAACTTATAAAATTTATTTTTTATCATTTTTTTTGAGACAGGGTCTCCCTGTAGCCTCCAGCTTGCTTTACTGGAATATTCTGTGTGTGTGTGAGTGTGGGTTAAGGGTCTGCCCAGCATGCTAGAAGTATCTCAAATGTAACTTTTTATGTGTAAGCCATTATACTCCCACAGTGCTACTCGTTATTATATGTCGTAACATCATGAACTGGAGTATAGCTCTTTATAGAGTCTGGTGTAGTGGGTGATGTATTGCGGATGAGCCACCCCCACCCCAGGACTGTTTACTAGTAGAATCTGTGAAAGGCTTAAACGTCCCTACACAAGTACTGTTTGTATACCGGTGTTGTAAACTTTAAGCTCGGTTGGAGGCAGAGGCTGCTCTTATGTGGTTACAAGACCTTCTCAGGCCGCTGCTGGGAGGAGAGAGCATTTGTACCGACTTCTTATGATCTGTTACTTTATAAATTCATCTGGTCGTAGTCTGCTTGTCAGGACTGTAGATCCCTCACTAGGAGAGGAATGTATCTACTTGAACAGCAAAGGATTCATTGGCAGCGGTTCACCCTTGCCCCTGATCAGAAGAATCGCCAATTTCCAGCAGCTTATTGGTGATTAGCTGACTGTAGCGACTTCTCTTTGACTTCAGACATCGTCATGGTCTGGCTGCTGCGCACGATGTCTTTTATATCTCGCTGTAGGTCGCGATTGTTGGTGGGGTTTCCTCAGACATGGCGGTCGTGGCAGTGCAGAGATCTGTCAAGAGGTTACAGTGGTCCAGGACTACCGCTAGGCCTCGGCGCAGTTAGGGTGCAGGTGATTGACAGAGTCTTCTTGCAGAAGAGGCACATAGAGAAAAATGGCTATTGGTAAGTTAACCATTTACGCATTATACTCATTCAAACTCTTGTACAAAATCTACCATTACTACTAATAATTTGCTTCAGGTGTCGAGAACGTTCGCATGAGTTTAGTACGACCACGACCAATACATAGACTGAGCCTTAGAGTGCAGAATACACCGGGGTACGCATAAAAATGCATAGCATACTTACACATTTCATCGTCTTGTGGACCGCTTGGTGGGGTGAACAGCAGCGTTGAATTTTTACCAGGCTCTACTAATGTGGCGTGAGGAACCCGGAAGGCGCTGGTGCGTCTGGGAGTGCGCTCAGCAGACTAGCCCGCGACTGTTAACATACTTGCCGAGTTCACCGTGTACTGGTAGAATAATACGCAGATCCGCCTTGTACCAAAACTGTCTAAAAAGTTAAGTATATATAAAAACTAAGCAGATTTAAACAAGCATATTTGGCCAGAAGGGAAGGAAAACTTGGAAAATAAAAATAGCCTTAAAAGTTATCTGTACTTCAGTTCCTGCTGTAGTGACTTATTCCAGACATATGGCTTGGAACCAAAAAAAGAGGGAATTGGGGGGTTTTCTGGTGTGACCCAGTGTTCTATTACACCAAAGATTGTGAGATGAACACATATCCAACCTACCTTCTATTACAAGATAGCTATCCAACGGATGACCTAGGTTTCGTTAAGCAAATAACGTTTAAAAAGAAATGGGTTACAGGGCCGCCGTTCCGGGAGTCCACAATCTCTTACTCCAAGCATATGAAAAAAACGGACGACGCGCAGTTATTATTTCGAGGGCTCGGTGATTCACAGCCTTAAGCCCAGCACTTGGAAGCAGAGGCAGGCAGTCTTTGTGAGTTCAAACAGCCTGGTTAGAGCTAGTTCCAGGACAGCTGGGCTACGGGACCTTCTTGAAAAGACCAAATTAATAAATTAAATAAATAATAATAAATAAAAAATTAAAGTTCATATGTGAACACAGAGGATAAAGCATTTAGTAGAGGCTCAAGAGAGTGGCAGCTGAACGGGGCTGGAAGATGGCCAGCGGTTAAGAGCACCACGCTCTTGCAGAGGCCGGGTTCGCTCCCCAGCACCCTACATGTGGCTAAGAACGTCTCTGTAACTCCAATTCAGGAGACTCCAGTTCCGGGGAATCCGAGACCTTCTTCTGACCTCTGCGGCCTTGCGACACGGGTGCACACTCATGCAGGATGACTCCTCACATACAAAATAATAAAATTAAAAAAATTTAAAAAGAGAGGGGAACAAGCTGTGTCTCAATGCACAGCTGGCTGTGCAGCCTTGGTCACTGCAGAGAGATGGTCGTTGTGGCTGCAGCACTTGTTTGCCATGTGTGTTTGTTTCCTGTCCCCGTGGAAGAATTCTGGGGAGAAGGGCTCAAGGAAGAGTCACCTGTACAACCACCTCTGATGTAACCACAACCACTATACTGAATCTGCCTCATCCCCTCATGAGTCAGCCACTGTGGTGTTTTCTAAAGCATCATTCTGGTTCCTAGTCCCTGCCTGAGAGATGGAGCATCCAAGGCTGCAAAGGCCTTCACTGTAAACCAGACCTTCTTTCCAAGTTTTAATGAGCATCTTAAAATCTGGAGCATCTACAGACATGCTAAGCTCAAGTCCAAAATCTCTCTCAGCTTGTGTTCCCCCCACTCAGAATTCTTCCCAGTGAACAGTTGCAGAATGAAACCTTTTAGATCCACATCTGAGCTATTACTACCCTGCTCTAAAGTCTTCACTAGCTCCCCACTGCCCAAAGAACTATGTAAAAAGTCCTCGCCTTGGGGTTCCAAGCCCAAGCTCCCAACCCGTGTTTCTGGCTTTGCTGCCTTGTCTTCCAAACCCCAGCCAGCTGCAGTAGTTGGTGCTTTCTTTCTCATTTCAGCCACACGATCTGGTTCTTCCCCGTTTTCTCCTCTAGATCTGACCTGTTGTTGGTCCATGCCTTCAAAGTCAGTTGAGATTGTTCAGCTCCCGTCCACCGTTTGTTCTTCATCCCTTAATCAGTATATTATTTTCCTCCTGTAGCCCTAATGAACATTTTTTGCATCTCTTATCTTTTTGGATTATCCCGTGGTCCTGTGTATGCTTGCTGCTTCAACGCCATGAAACCATAATAAGCTGTTTCTTCCTCATCTTTGCTCCTCCTAAAACCCAGAAGGTTATATTAAGTCATTGAATTAATGTAGCACTTTCTTTCTTAAGAGGCGGAACACTCAAGAAACTCATGTTCTGACATGAAGTCCAACATGTGTAAGGACTAGAATTGCATCTTACACAAGGTTAGGGTCATTCTCCACATTAAACCTGTATCCTTGACTCAGGTGAACTGGGAAAGACAACCTAATTCAGCATGTGTGGGTGAGACCCAGAACAAGGGCTTAGCTAATCATGGAGCAGGGAAACTGTATAAAACCTTATATGGACTGTATTATGTCACTTTTCTGTTGCTGTGATAAAACCACATGACCAAGGAAACTTCATTAAAAGGAAGAGTTTATTTGAGCTTGCGATTGACGGTTCCAGGGAATTAGAGTCCATTGTGACGGGAGGCATGGTGGCTAGTGCTGGAGCAGAAGCTAAGGTTCACATCTCCAATGAGCACAGGAAGCTGAGAGAGAGAGGAGCCTGCAAGGCTTGTTGAACTCACTAAGCCTGCCCCAGTGACATACTTCCTCCAGCATGGCCACACCTTCTAAGATGTCCCAAAAACATGGCCACCATGCAGAGGGGACAAAATGTCTGAATACTAGGGATGGAGAGATGGCTCAGTGATTAAGAGCACTGATTGCTCATGTAGAGGACCTAGGTTGATTCCAGCACCCACATGGTGGCTAAGACCATCTTGGGCCAGGCACTTGGGAGGCACTTGGGAGGCAGAGGCAGGCAGATCTCTGTGAGTTCAAGATCAGCCTTGTCTACATAGTGAGCTCCACAGGCCAGCCAGAGCTACAGGGAGACCCTGTCTAAAAAGACCCCCCCAAAAAGTCTGAATACTTAAAGCCTAAATGGAGGGACACTCTCACTCAAACCCCCACATGGACCTCGCCTCATATTGGAAGGAAGTGCTCAATTGGAGGTTGGAGGTTAAGACTTCATGCTTGCTCTAGAAAGGGATTTGTGAAAAAACTTTGTCACAGTTTGAATTGGAAGTTTAAGAATAATATGCAGTGTTGTACAGCGGTGTGTGTGAATGTGTTGTGTTGTTAGTGTGCGAATACCCTCTCCGCCAACCCTACTGACCACTGAGCACCAGAGACTCCTGAAACATGATGAGCCTCATTTGCTTCGTCATGCTTTTTTCCTTAAAGAGGAAAAAAAAGCTGGTGCTGTGTGTATAATTTCCTTCTTTGTCCTGGCCTACTCCAGGCTGTCAGCCCAGTCTCACTGTCTTTTATCCCCAGATTAATACACGTGTCATCACGGCTTTTTATATTTATTTATTTAGTTTTTTTTTTTTTTTTTGGTCTTTTTGAGACAGGGTCTCCCTTGTAGCCCAGCTGTCCTGGAACTCGCTCGTAGACCAGGCTGGCCTTGAGCTCACAAATGATCCGCCTGCCTCTGCCTCTAAGTGCTAGGATTAAAGGCATGTGTACCATGCCCAGCCATTTATTATTATTTTTTTAATTTTTATTGTTATTTTTTAACAATTTATTTTTTATTTCTTTTATGTGTATGAATGTACTGTCTGCATGTAGGTCTGTGCACCTGTGTCGTGCAATGCTGCAGAGGTCAGAATAGGACGTTGGATTCCCCTGGAATTGGAGTCAAAGACAGCTCTCAGCTGCCATGTGGGTGCTGGGAATCGAACCTGGGTCCTCTGCAAGAGCAGTCGGCACTCTTAACTTCTAAGCCACCTCTCCAGCCCCTTTATTATTATTTTATGTGTATGACTGTATTGCTGCATACATGTAAATGCACACGTGTCATGCAATGCCCACGTAGTCAGAAGGCATTGTATTCCCCTGGAACTGGAATTACAGACAGTTGTTAGCTGCTACATGGGTGCTGAGAATCGAACCTGGGTCCTCTGCAAGAGCAGTCAGTGCTCTTAACCACTGAGTCATCTCTCCAGCTCCCCACCAATCTATCTTTAACCAAAACTCTCTAACCATTTCTTTTTTTTTTTTGGTCTTTTGAAACAGGGTTCTCTCTGTAGCCCCAGCACTTGTGTGACGTGCAATGCCGCGCGGAGGTCAGAAGAGGGTGTCGGATTCCCCTGGAACTGGAGTTCTCCTGGAATTGGAGTTTCAGACGGTTCTCAGCCGCCTTGTGGGTGCTGGGGATCGAACCCGGGTCCTCTGCAAGAGCGTTGGTGCTCTTAACCACTATGCCGACTTCAATTTTTTTGATGTATCTAAGATGCTGATTTCCAACACTTAGCTCATTTATGTTTCCTTGTTTGTTTGAAACATATGTAGTGCTGGGAACAGATCAGAAGGAAGGAGTTAACTGCAAAATTGAGTTACAGCAAGCCTCTGAAGTAAATTTGGTTCCCATGGTTACTCCCTCCCGCCTGACCCAATCGCTCCCATGACTACCCCTTGTGTTCTGACCACATTTCCTGCTACACTGCCCCTGACTCCCAGTTCCGAGCTACCTGAGGTCAGGATAAACTTTCCCAGTCCTGAAGGAGTGCACTTACTCTCCAAGGGTTTCACTCACCAATGCTCCCCTGGTTTGTGGTTTTTGTCTTTACTATTATTTTTTTTTCTTTAAAAACTCACTGTAAGCAGGGTGTGGTGGCGCACGCCTTTAATCCTAGCACTTGAGAGGCAGAGGCAGGCGGATCTTTGTGAGCTCAAGGCCAGCCTGGTCTACGGAGCGAGTTCCAGGACAGCTGGGGCTACAAGGGAGACCCTGTCTCAAAAAGACCAAAAAAAAAAAAAAAACTAAATAAATAAATATAAAAAGCCGTGATGACACGTGTATTAATCTGGGGATAAAAGACAGTGAGACTGGGCTGACAGCCTGGAGTAGGCCAGGACAAAGAAGGAAATTATACACACAGCACCAGCTTTTTTTTCCTCTTTAAGGAAAAAAGCATGACGAAGCAAATGAGGCTCATCATGTTTCAGGAGTCTCTGGTGCTCAGTGGTCAGTAGGGTTGGCGGAGAGGGTATTCGCACACTAACAACACAACACATTCACACACACGCTGTACAACACTGCATATTATTCTTAAACTTCCAATTCAAACTGTGACAAAGTTTTTTCACAATCCCTTTCTAGAGCAAGCATGAAGTCTTAACCTCCAACCTCCAATTGAGCACTTCCTTCCAATATGAGGCGAGGTCCATGTGGGGGTTTGAGTGAGAGTGTCCTCCATAGGCTTTAAGTATTCAGACTTTTTGGGGGGGGGTCTTTTTGAGACAGGGTCTCCCTGTAGCTCTGGCTGGCCTGGAGCTCACTATGTAGACAAGGCTGATCTTGAACTCACAGAGATCTGCCTGCCTCTGCCTCCCAAGTGCCTCCCAAGTGCCTGGCCCAAGATGGTTCTTAGCCACCATGTGGGTGCTGGGAATCGAACCTAGGTCCTCTACATGAGCAATCAGTGCTCTTAATCACTGAGCCATCTCTCCATCCCTAGTATTCAGACATTTTGTCCTCCCTCTGCATTGGTGGCACTGTTTTGGGACATCTTAGAAGGTGTGGCCATGCTGGAGGAAGTATGTCACTGGGGGCAGGCTTAGTGAGTTCAACAAGCCTTGCAGGCTCCTCTCTCTCTCAGCTTCCTGTGCTCATTGGAGATGTGAACCTTAGCTTTCTGCTCCAGCACTAGCCACCATGCCTCCCGTCACAATGGACTCTAATTCCCTGGAACCGTCAATCGCAAGCTCAAATAAACTCTTCCTTTTATGAATTTCTTGGTCATGGTGGTTTTATCACAGCAACAGAAAAGTGACTAATACAGTCCATATAAGGTTTATACAGTTTCCCTGCTCCATGATTAGCTAAGCCCTTGTTCTGGGTCTCACCCACACATGCTGAATTAGGTTGTCTTTCCCAGTTCACCTGAGTCAAGGATACAGGTTTAATGTGGAGAATGACCCTAACCTTGTGTAAGATGCAATTCTAGTCCTTACACATGTTGGACTTCATGTCAGAACATGAGTTTCTTGAGTGTTCCGCCTCTTAAGAAAGAAAGTGCTACATTAATTCAATGACTTAATATAACCTTCTGGGTTTTAGGAGGAGCAAAGATGAGGAAGAAACAGCTTATTATGGTTTCATGGCGTTGAAGCAGCAAGCATACACAGGACCACGGGATAATCCAAAAAGATAAGAGATGCAAAAAATGTTCATTAGGGCTACAGGAGGAAAATAATATACTGATTAAGGGATGAAGAACAAACGGTGGACGGGAGCTGAACAATCTCAACTGACTTTGAAGGCATGGACCAACAACAGGTCAGATCTAGAGGAGAAAACGGGGAAGAACCAGATCGTGTGGCTGAAATGAGAAAGAAAGCACCAACTACTGCAGCTGGCTGGGGTTTGGAAGACAAGGCAGCAAAGCCAGAAACACGGGTTGGGAGCTTGGGCTTGGAACCCCAAGGCGAGGACTTTTTACATAGTTCTTTGGGCAGTGGGGAGCTAGTGAAGACTTTAGAGCAGGGTAGTAATAGCTCAGATGTGGATCTAAAAGGTTTCATTCTGCAACTGTTCACTGGGAAGAATTCTGAGTGGGGGGAACACAAGCTGAGAGAGATTTTGGACTTGAGCTTAGCATGTCTGTAGATGCTCCAGATTTTAAGATGCTCATTAAAACTTGGAAAGAAGGTCTGGTTTACAGTGAAGGCCTTTGCAGCCTTGGATGCTCCATCTCTCAGGCAGGGACTAGGAACCAGATATGATGCTTTAGAAAACACCACAGTGGCTGACTCATGAGGGGAATGAGGCAGATTCAGTATAGTGGTTGTGGTTACATCAGAGGTGGTTGTACAGGTGACTCTTCCTTGAGCCCTTCTCCCCAGAATTCTTCCACGGGGACAGGAAACAAACACACATGGCAAACAAGTGCTGCAGCCACAACGACCATCTCTCTGCAGTGACCAAGGCTGCACAGCCAGCTGTGCATTGAGACACAGCTTGTTCCCCTCTCTTTTTTAAAAATTTTTTTTTAATTTTATTTATTTTTGTATGTGTATGAGTGTACGTCTGCATGTAGGTCTGTGCACCCGTGTCATGCAATGCCGCAGAGGTCAGAAGAGGGTCTCGGATTCCCCTGGAACTGGAGTTCTCCTGGAATTGGAGTTACAGACGGTTCTTAGCCACCATGTGGGTGCTGGGGATCGAACCCGGGTCCTCTGCAAGAGCGGTTGGTGCTCTTAACCGCTAGGCCATCTTTCCAGCCCCGTTCAGCTGCCACTCTCTTGAGCCTCTACTAAATGCTTTATCCTCTGTGTTCACATATAGAACTTTAATTTTTATTTATTTATTTATTTATTTATTTATTTATTTATTTATTTATTTTGGTCTTTTCAAGACAGGGTCTCCCTGTAGCCCCAGCTGTCCTGGAACTAGCTCCGTAGACCAGGCTGGCCTTGAACTCACAAAGATCTGCCTGCCTCTGCCTCCCAAGTGCTAGGCTTAAAGGTGTGCACCACCACACCCGGC
>VZQC01015735.1:1561635-1574700 GCA_009823505.1 Rhizomys pruinosus
AAAAAAAAAAAAAAAAAAAGGTTGCTGTACCAAAAAAGACAATAAAATTGTATGTGTGTATATTCCTAACAACAGAAATGCACATATATAAAGAAACAACTCATAGTTTGAAGGAAAAGGCATATTAAATCTAAAGTCATACTTAAAAACTTGGGCATTCTTCTCAACAGTTGACAGATATATCTAGAAATAAGAGGATACCCACACAAAGAAGCAAACCAACAGGAGGGAACTGACTCTCACAGAGCATTCTACCCAGCATCGGTGGAACATTTTCTTTTTACTTATTTCTGTATGAGTATTTTGCATGCATATATGTGCATGCACCAGGCATGCAATGCCCAGGGAGGACAGAAAAGGGAGCCAGATCCCCTGGAACTGATATTATTTTTTTTTTATTTCTGTATGTGTATGAATGTACGTCTGCATGTAGGTCTGTGCACCTGTGTCATGCAATGCCGCGGAGGTCAGAAGAGGGTGTCAGATTCCCCTGGAACTGGAGTTCTCCTGGAATTGGAGTTTCAGACGGTTCTCGGCCGCCATGTGGGTGCTGGGGATTGAACCCGGGTCCTCTGTAAGAACGGTTGGCGCCGCTCTTAACCGCTAGGCCATCTCTCCAGCCCTTATTTTGGTGTTTTTGAGACAGGGTCTCAACTGTAGCTGAAACTGTCCTGGAACTCACTATGTAGACCAGGCTGGCCTTGAACTCATGGAGATCTGCCTGCCTCTGCCTCCCAAGTGCTGGGATTAAAGGCATACACCACCATGCCCAGCCTCTGCCTTTAATTCTTAGTGGAGAAAATGAACACAATCAAGACCCAGAACTCACATAAAGATAGGAGAGAACTGACTCATATACGTGTACACCATACACACACACACACACACACACACACAAACACACACACACACACACACACACTAATAATAAAAAAAGTTTAAAAAACAGTAAATTCAGAAAACTGATTCCCGAATGGGGAGAAGAGGGCATTGATGTCCTGTGGACTTCATGTATCTGTCATGCTTTACATTTTTTTCCTAGCTGGATGTTAGCCAGATGGGTGTTTTTTATTATTTTCTACACAGTGAATGTAGGAAATAAGACATTTATATATGTATGCATTTTTAAATTTTGGAGTGAAAAATGTCAAGAACTTTATTTTACAAATGCTGAACTTGAGCTGTTATCTGGGCTCTGACAAAAAGGGGAGACCAGATGCAGAGAACCCTTTGCCCTACACCTGACCCAGCCAGCAGACGACTGCCAACCCCAGGCAGTGGAGGAGGACCCCCCCCAAGAGTGGGAGACCAGAAGACAGAACCTCAAGTGCCACCCCAGAGGAAATCCCCACAGAAAGACAGACGGACAGAGGGAAAGCTAGAACCACAGGGAATGCGATTCCTTAGATTCCAGGGAGAAAGACACACAGAAGAGGAAGGAAGAGTCTGTTTGTGACATCAGGGTCTGAAAAGAAATTTCAAGAAGACTGGTTGAATTGTCCAGAATAAATATTTGTATTGACTGTAATTTAACAGTACAGAAACCAACTGCCACTTCCAGACATGAATACTCACTGGAATTTGACCTCCCTCTCACCAATAAGCAACAAGAAAACTAGGCAAAATGCACAAAACAGTTGTTTTCACTGGATAGCTCACAGCACAGGATTGTGATCCTCGGTGAAGAAAAACAAATAAAGAGATGACGTGGATAGTGGATATGACATCAGCACCTGGAGTGGGTGAGGGAGCTGGAACTTGTGAGGCAGCGTTCCAGAGAACAGAGAGTAAGCTACAAAGAGCTCCAGGAATCCTGAGCTTCCTTACAGGTAAACACAAAGCTACCTAAGGTGCAGCTCCAGGAGACTGGACCAAGAAAAGGAGGAGGCGATAAGCTTAACAGTTTCCTGAGCTGGAGAAGGCTAGGAAACATTTCAGTTCCAACAAGACAGAATGGGCAGGTCTTGTTAAACCCTTCAAAAGATAACCAAGAGGGGCCTTGTGTATGTAATAGGGCTAAACTAACTCTGTGTAAAGACTACTTCAGACCTTTCCCTTAAAAAAATCGTAAAAGCCATGAGCTTGGCCTGCTGGCGCACGCCTTTAATCCTAGCACTTGGGAGGCAGAGGCAGGCGGATCTTTGTCAGTTCAAGGCCAACCTGGTCTACAGAGTGAGTTCCAGGACAGCTGGGGCTACGGGAAGACCCTGTCTCGAAAAGACCAAAAAAAAAGCCTTGAAAAGATTACATTTATCTGCAAGTAACTCAATTACCCTGACACCAACCCATGTTGGACTACAATACCCCAAAACTTACTAGACATGCAAAGAAGGAAAATGTGGTTTATAAACAAGAAAAAAATCAACCAACAGAAACAGACCCTGAAATTATAGGTGTCATGAAAGACAGAGTGACAAAAACAATGCTATTATAAATATGCTCTAGCTGGCTGTGGTGGCGCACACCTTTGATCCCAGCACTTGGGAAGCAGAGGCAGGCGGATCTCTGTGAGTTCAAAGCCAGCCTGGTCTACATAGCCAGTTCCAGGCCAGCTGGAGCTACAGGGAGAACCTGTCTCAAAAAAAAAAAGTAGAACAACAGAAACATATTGCAGAGGGGAAGAAAACTGAAAAAAAAAAAAAAGTTAATAGACTCACAGTGTCCTATGATAATGTGAAAATTATCTAGCATAATGGCATTGAAATCCAAAGAGATTGAGAGCAAAAGAAATATTTGAAGAACTGACACAGTGTTTTCCCAAACTTGATGAAAACTATAACTTCATAAATTCAAGAAATTCAACAAACCCTGAGTTGAATAGAAATAAATTTAAAAAGAAAGTGTAAGGCCGGTGTGGTGGTGCACACCTTTAATCCTAGCACTTGGGAGGCAGAGGCAGGCGGATCTTTGTGAGTTCAAGGCCAGCCTGATCTACAGAGTGAGTTCCAGGACAGCTGGGGCTACAGGGAGACCATGTCTCAAAAAAGACCAAAATAAATAAATAAATAAATAAATAAATAAATAAATAAATAAATAAATAAAGTGTATTTTGAAGTTTTTCAATTCTGTATGTGATTTCATGAATGGTCCAGCACTAAAGGTCCAAATGGTCCAGCTGGCCTGGAGCTCACTATGTAGACCAGGCTGACCTTGAACTCACAGAGATCCATCTGCCTCTGCCTCTGCCTCCCCAGTGCTAGGATTAAAGCCAAGCACCATCATGCCCGGTGGGGAAATTCTATAAAATGTAGGGACTAGGGTCTGGAAAGTTGGGTCAGTGGTTCAGAGCACTGGCTGCTCTTGCAAAGGACTGGGTTTAGTTCTCATCACCCATGTGGTGGCTAACAACCATCCTAACTACAGTTCCTGGGGACCTAATGTCCTCTTCTGACCTTTGTGGGTGTTTCATGACATGGGTGCACTTACACATATATACAAGCAATAGTCATACACACAAAATAAAATTAAAAAAATAAATGTAGGGCTGGGGAGATGGCTCAGTGGTTAAGGGCACTCACTGCTTTTTCGGAGGACCAAGGTTCTATTCCCAGCATCCACATGGTGCTGAAAACCATCTAGTGCCAGCAGATCCAATGCCCTCGTCTGACCTCCAAGGACACTGTATGACATGGGTTACATACATGCTGTTAATACATTCATACACATAAAAATAATTTAAAAAATTAAATGTAGGAAATAGTACAGACTGTGATGTGGCAAAGTAGAAGCCACTCAGGGAGCCAAACACAAAAAATAATAGAGTGGGCCAGGTGGAGGGACCAATCACGGAGAGACAAGCTGCGCAGCAGGGAAAACATCATGGGAATAAAAGCTGGGTGGTGAATTAGTTACCATTCTCCTAGCTGTGACAAAATACCTGACAAAGGCATCTTCAGAAAAGCTTTGCTTGGCTCCAGGTGTGAGCGGCTTCTGGTGTGAGCCGCTCCCTGTGTGAGCCGCTCCCAGTGTGAGCGGCCACAGTCAGGAAGCAGAGAGAGAAGATGCTGGTCCACAGCTTGCTTTTTCCTTTTTATTACGCCCAAGACTTCAACTCAGGGAACAGTGCTGTCCACACTTAGGGTGTGTCTTCCACCTCAGTTCACCTAATCTAGGGAATCCCTCACAGACACGCCCAGAAATGTGGGACATCAGCCTCCACTTTCCCAGTTCCTACCATTTCCTTTCAAAGCCTCCTTGTTCCAGAACTGAACTGGAAGGGCCACTGAGCCCTCTGTCCTGTAGTTCTCTGCCTCACAGTGGCCTTCCTTAACTGAAGAATCTGTACTCTATCAGACGTTTTCAGGGAGATTGGCACTCCATAACATAGTGGCAGAGACACAGGGAGGTGTTGAACCTAGGCTTCTGGAAACTTCCTGTGTTCAAGGCTGCATATTCAGGGCTGCATATTACTCCCTCCCTACTTAATCTTGCTAATGGAGCTCAGTTCTCCATATGTCTCTGAGCCAGGACTTTTGGAAGTAGTTTAGGCTGTATTTTCCTCCTTTTGTTTCTTTTTTTGTTTTGTTTTCCAACATGGTCTCCCTATAGCCCCAGTTGGCCTTGAACTCACAGAGACCCGCCTGCCTCTGCCTCCTGAGTGCTGAGATTAAAGGTGTGCATCACCACACTTGGCTTAAAGACGGTTCTTATGGCAATGTGGGTGCTGGGAATTGAACCAGGGTCCTCTGTAAGAGCAGTCGGTGCTCTTAACCTCTGAGCCATCTCTCCAGCCCCCCCTTTTGTTTCTAAGTAGACACATCTCTGTTCTCTCAGCCTTTCACTTGCCTGGAGTCTTCACCATGATCTGACATAGCAAGAAGACCTTTCACAGATGCCAGTGCCATGCTAAGTGTCACAACCCCCAAAACTGTGAGAAAGAAAAAAATCTTTATAAATGACCTAGTCCACAGAATTCTGCTATATAGCAGCAGAGAATAGACAATGAAAATGCTATTTTATAAAAGCAACTACTTAAACTGAACCACATGTGAAAGTGCATACCTATAAATCCCAACAGTTGAGTAGTAGAAGGAGGAAGTTTAGGAGTTCAAGGCCAGCCTGGGCCACATGAGATGCTGTCTCAGAAAAAACAACAACAAGCCCCAAAGTTAAAAAAAAAATTTTTTTAATAATCATAAAAGACATTTCAGAAAAAAATATGAATTCAATGACAAATTTTCTCTGAACAGTTAAAAGAGAATATTAGTTGCCTGAAATTAGAATTAGATATCCAAGAAATATTTTAAAGCAATTCTTACCAGAATCTGCACTTAAAATGTTGGCCAGCTGTAAGATGACTTGAATTCCTATACAAAAAAAAAGATAACCAAAGATGGAGACATGCTCAAAGAAATCACCATTTTCATTATGGAAATGTTGGTGGAAAAGTATAAGAAAAAGATTTAGAAATTTTTACAAATAGTATAAGCTTGGGACAGCCAATATGGAAAACAGTTTGGAAGTTCCTCAACAAAATTAAAAGTAGAACTGCCATATGGTCGACCAATCCCACTTCTGGGTCCATATCCAAAGAAATGAAATAACTGTCACGAACAGATATTTAGATTCTGTGCATTCCATCGTTATTCACATTAGCCAAGATATGAAAAGAGCCTAAATGCCTGCTGATGGATGAATGGATAAATAAATTATAATTATATGTGCATGTCTATATCTAATATAAAGGAGGAAATCAACTTTCTATATGAATAAACTTGGAAAACATTGTGCTAAGTGTAACAAGCTAAACCATTAAAACAGATACAACACACTGTCAGTGAGTTGTCTAGAAAGTTAAAGTGGAGAGGGGAAATGGAGCGATGTTGGCCAAGGTCACTGACTTTCATTTGTAGGATATGGAGATCTGTAGAGCACTACATAGTTACTAATTTATTATTGGGGTTGGTAATTTAGTTCCATGGTAGAGAGCTTCCTGGGTTTGGTTCCTAGGTCCTAAAAAAAGGATAAAATAAGGATATATTATTTAGGGCTGGAGAGATGACTCAGAGGTTAAGAGGATGGCTGCTCTTGCAGAGGACCCAAGTTTGATTCCCAGCACCCACATGGTGATTCAACGCCCTCTTTTTACCTCCATGGGCACCACATGACATGGGTGCACTAACATACATGCAGGCAATATACTCATACAGATAAAATAAAAATAATAGCCAGGTGTGGTGGCACATGCCTTTAATCCTAGCACTCTTAACTGAGACTAAAGGGAGACCCTGTCTCAAAAAGATAAACTAAATAAATAAATGAATAAATAAAATAAAAAATGTATCATTTACTGAAAATATGTATCAAAGTAGATCTTCGGTATTCTTGTCACACACTAAGGGTAAATGAAGTGATAGATATAGGCTAATTAGCATATTTAGTAATCATTTCACATTGTTTATCAACTAATCACAATATGTACAATTTTGGGGGGTCTTTTTTTTTATTTTATTTATTTTTGTATGTGTATGAATGTACTGTCTGCATGCAGGTTTGTGCACCCGTGTTGTACAATGCCTCGGAGGTCAGAAGAGGATCTCAGATTCCCCTGGAACTGGAGTTCGCCTGGAATTGGAGTTACAGATGGTTCTTAGCTGCTATGTGGGTGCTGGGGATCAAACCTGTGTCCTCTGCAAGAGCAGTCGGTGCTCTTAACCACTAGGCTATCTCTCCAGCCCCCAAGGGGGGGTTCTTTTTTGACAGGGTCTCCCATTAGTCTCAGTTGGCCTGGAACTCATTATGTAGACCAGGCTGGCTTTGACCTCCCAGAGATCCTCCTGTCTTTGCCTCCTGAATGCTGGAATTAAAGGTGTGGGCCACCACACCCAGCTGTAATTTTATCATACCTCACTAGAGCTGGGAGAAAAAACTGTAAGCTGTACAATTAAACAACCAAATAATTGCCCAATGAATGCAAAATTCGATTGGTTCAAGTCCAAAAACATAAAACTTTCTTCAACTTTAGGAAAACCTGTATAAGAGACACCCCTGCCCACCCTATGCTTTGGGTTTTTGTCTCCAAGGATTTTCAGAAGAGGGTATCAGATTCCCCTGGAACTGGAGTTCTCCTGAAATTGGAGTTACAGATGGTTCTCAACCATCATGTGGGTGCTGGGGATCGAACCTGGGTCCTCTGCAAGAGCAGTCGGTGCTCTTAACCGCTAGGCCATCTCTCCAGCCCCTATTTATTTATTTATTTATTTATTTATTTATTTATTTATTTTGGTCTTTTCGAGACAGGGTCTCCCTGTAGTCCCAGCTGTCCTGGAACTCACTCTGTAGACCAGGCTGGCCTCAAACTCACAAAGATCCACCTACCTCTGCCTCCCAAGTGCTAGGATTAAAGGCGTACGCCACCACGCCCAACTATTTATTTTTATGTGTATGAATGTACTGTCTGCATGTAGGTTTGTGCACCCATATCATGCAATGCCTCGGAGGTCAGAAGAGGGTGTCGGATTCCCCTGGAACTGGAGTTCGCCTGGAATTGGAGTTACAGATGGTTCTTAGCTGCTATGTGGGTGCTGGGGATCGAACCTGGGTCCTCTGCAAGAGCAGTCGGTGCTCTTAACCGCTAGGCCATCTCTCCAGCCCCTATTTATTTATTTATTTATTTATTTATTTATTTATTTATTTAGAGATAGAGTCTCACTGTGTATCCCTAGCTGGCCTGGAACTCTCTATGTAGACCAGGCTGGCCTTTAACTCACAGAGATCCGCCTGCCTCTGTCTCCTGAGTGTTAGGATTAAAGGCCTGTGCCACCATGCCTAGCAGAAATGAGCTCTTTTAAAGATAAAAAGGGGAACGTTTATCTGTGGTGTAGCTCAGCAAGCACGGAAGTTTAAGTTGAAATTGAGCTTATCTAATACTACAGATTAACCCTTTGGTTTATAGGGTTTTGTTGTAATCAAGAGCATTGGGCAAATTACTTGTATAGACTAAACACACACACACACACACACACACAAAAAATCACATGAGAAAAGTCTCAGTAAGGGATTGATTGTCTAGCTCACATTGTCCATCATGGGGGATTGTCTTGAACTTGTTAACAGATATGGAAGACCCAGCCTAAAAGCTGCGGCATCTTTCCCTGGGTTTGGGTCTGGAATTATGTGGAGTACAGAACTTGAGCTGAGTGCTAGACATGCACTTGGCTGAGGATGTGGTGTAACCAGCTGTTTCAGGTTCCTGTTGCCTTGACTTCCATGCAGTAACAGACTGGAACCTGGCAGAATGGAAACTAGAACACTGTAGTCTATATGTGTGCATGTGTAGGTCACCAAACTGGAAAGGTGATCTATAGGAAGAAGAAAGAGATCTTCAGGGAGGTGGGAAGTAGAATGTAGATAAGAAAGCAGGGGAGCTGGGTGTGGTGGCGCACGCCTTTAATCCCAGCACTTGGGAGGTAGAGGCAAGCAGATCTCTGTGAGTTCAAGGCCAGCCTGGTCTACATAGCGAGCTCCAAGCCAGCTGGGACTACAGGGAGACTCTGTTTCAAAAAAAAAGAAAGAAACTGATGGGTTTCATTATAAAGTCAATTCTGAAACAAAGTAACTGGGCTTGACAACGTGGATGTGGATATCATGAAAGAAGAAAATAATTTCTGGTACTGAACCTAGATATTGGGAAGCTTCTATGTATTTTTGGAATAAATTGAGTGTGTCAATACTTTTTCAGCTATGGATTATGTGAAACAAATACAGAAAAGTATTTCTGATGAAAAGTTAAATTTGAATTAAAAGATGGTATAAGCTTAACATTACACAATGAATTTGGAAGATTTCACATAAAAAAGATGAAATATTTTTATATTGATATTATGTTTAAATGATATTTTAGAGATATTAGAGCAGATAAAATTCTGTACGTGGCTGACATATTTCCTATGTTGGCAGCTGTGCTCTAGAGTGAGCTTCCCAGGCACAGGCTTAGAAACAAGCAGTACGAATTCAAGTCTAGTCCATAGTATTTCTTCGTTATGGGCAAGGTTGTTTTTTGTTTTTTTTTGTGTGTGTGTCTTTTTGAGACAAGGTCTCCCTGCAGCCCGGCTATCCTGGAACTTACTATGTAGACCAGGCTGGCCTTGAATTCACAGAGGTCCACTTGCCTCTGCCTACAGAGTGCTGGGATCAAAGGCTTGCACCACCATGCCCAGCTTTTTTTTTTTTTTTAAGACATCTCTATGCTTTGTTTTTTTCTCACCTAAAACTGGGGATAACCAGGTTCTTACCTCATAGGGTTGTTTTAAGAATGCTTAAAGCCTGTCTGGCACAGAGTAATTATCGTGTGTAACTGCTATTACCATCATCTAGTCTGGTCATTACTATTAATTATGTGGTCTTGAGAGGTTCCTTAACCATTACTTTTGTCATGTGTAAAAAGGTGATCACTTCTACCTCCCAGAGTCTCATCTCAAACTGACGTAAGACAAAGCTTACAGAAGGTGGGCTGTCCATGTGCTCTTGCTCTTCCTGAATCTTCAAGGTTATTGCTGAGGCTCTTATGCCTCAGTTTACCACTCTTATGTGCAGTAGAGAGTGTGTGTAAAAGTTTGAGACCACAAGACCATCCTAATCGTTGACCATTATTTAATGTTTATCACCGGGAAGCCCCTCGTGGGACTATATATTGCCCACACTTGCCTCAGCTGGATCCTCTCTAGCTCTGCTTGCTTTTTTTTTTTTTTTTTTGGTCTTTTTGAGACAGGGTCTCCTTGTAGCCCCAGCTGTCCTGGAACTCACTATGTAGACCAGGCTGGCCTTGAACTCACAGAGATCCACCTGGCTCTGCCTCCTGAGTGCTAGGATTAAAGGCGTGTGCCACCACGCCTGGCAAGCTCTGCTTTCCTAAGGTCTATCCTCCAGCCCTAGCGAGGTCTCTCTCCCCCTATATTCCTGAACCACTTCCTGTCTGGTGTATATATTTGACATTTAGTTCTACATTCTCTTGTATTACTGGGTAAAGGAGTTGTGTATATTTTTCCATGGTCATGTTAGGGTGAATGTTTTTTAAAATTTGTGAATTCCCCATCAGGGCATGACAACTGGTTAAAAAAATATTTACTATTTAGTCAATAACAAATGGGAACATTTGGAAAAATTAAGGGGAAAAAAGAATTTGACCTTCGAGATCCCAGTATCCTCTACAGGAACAAAAGTGTCAGTGGAGAGAGAAAGTTTGATAAGCATCAAAGGACTGAGTAGAACTGATCAGAACGTGGAGAAGGGCAGAGTTCACGGGCAAGGGGGCAGCCTGACACTCAAGTCACAGCACCTTCTTTCCCAAACTCTCTCCAACAACTATTTTTGGCGATATTCAATTTTAGAAAGTGACACAGTTCTCAGTCCGAGGGGTTCTCTTGTGGCTCTCAGCTTGTTCTGGGAGCTCGCTTCCTTCCTCCTGCATTGGGGCCATCTCCCACACCTAGGCATTTGAAACGTTTGGAAATTCTTCTTTCTGTGGAAGTCTTTCCACAACCTGCGGGTGAATGAAATCGGGTGTTTCCGTCGCCTGCCAGCTCCCCCACCTCAGCATTCTGTCAGTAGACTTCAGTGTGCAATCTGGGACACTGCAGAACTCACTTCCCAACACAGCACCGGCTCTGAGACAGCATTCCATAACCCCTGAATGAATTATTGTGACAAAGTTGATTCTTGTTTCGTCCACATAAAAACCAAGCTAACATGGAAAGAAAGAAGCTACTGTTTAACTGTGACTCATGGGCTCAATGCCCAGCGCAGGGCTTAGCTTTGTTTTGATTTTTGGTGGCTCCAGACTTTATGGTTAATTGGCAAGACAAGAGGGCCAGCACGGAGGTGATTCAGTTGTTGTCGCCGACTGCAGTGTGAGCTTTGGCTGGGGATCCGCATCTGGGTGTGCAAAAGGACTTCTCGCCTACAAGTCCATTGTTCTAAAGTTAGACAGTTGTCACTGGGGCAGTCATGCCCAGGTGAGGATGGACATTGTCAAGGAAAAGGATCACAAATTACTGGACTTGGGGAAGTAGAACATGTAAATCTGTTGACTTGGCCACCAGGCTCAAGACATGGGACTAGCAGAGACCAGCTGTTACGGAACTCTGTCTTCCTGGTATACCGTCAGAGCAGTAGCTAGGATTACCTGTAAAAGACCCTCCCAAGTCCAGGAGGGTCACGTGGCGGCACATGAAATTCCTTCCCTCCCTGAAGACGTAGACATGGTTAACAACTGCTGGTGGGAGGAGGCCGTTCTTTGATGGTGCAGCTGCCAGCTGTGTGACTGTGAACTGTGTGCCCAGCCCAGGTAGGGAACCAACTGAAGACCAAAGAACGGAGAGCACCACAGTCCAAATTAGTGACCCGGCGAGTTCTCTCGGCGATACTTAGCAGAAGTAACTCAGACAGCTGCGTCACCAAAGCCCACCCAGTGCTGGTGACAGCTCAGGGAAGCAGGAGCCGCTGCTGGAGCAGCTGCACAGCTCAGGCAGCCTAGCGCATTGGAGATCCTTTCTTCTGGGCAGCTCAGCCAGATCTGTGCCTCTTCCAGATGGGCTCAGCTGATCTGAGAGTGTCTCTCCACGGGACTTACTGCTTACATGTGCTTGGACAGGAGGGGCCTAGTGGATCCGGTCAGTTTGGGGGATTCCCTAGGGTTGTTAACTTCCTGAGCTTAGCAGCTTCCCTGCAGGGTGGAATGTTTCACCTTTCGCTAGAACATCTTGCTTCTTGAGCTGCACTCCAAGAAGGAAAGTCTTATCTTGGAGGAAATTCCTACCCAACACCTGTAAATTGCTTCATTTCCTGTAAGTAACCTCTCAAGTCTGCTCACAGGAGCTCAGCCCTTCTGTAAGAAACCCCAGTTGAAACCTTTGGCTCCCCAGTAAGCCCAGAGTGGCTAGGTCTGAGTGGTTACTTTGATCTGTTGGTGCCTGGTATGGGGTGAATAGTGTTTGTTTACAGCTCCCCAGGAAGAGTCAGGCAACATAGGTGTACTTGGAGAGAGGCCCGTCAGCTTGATCAAGTCCTCAGAGCCAGAATCACCTACCTCCTCGCTCTCTCTAACTTTATTCTAGGCCCCTAAACCAAAATCTGATTAAACAGTGAGGCATTTAGTAAATAATCTCCGATAATGATTTCCTAATGAACTTGGACAGTGCTTTTCCTGTTTGGAAAGGATGAGTCCATTTTAAAAGCTATTGTGTGCCCCCAGTATCTACTGTGCATTGGAAATCAAATGGACATTTAAACCAGGTTAGAGGAAAAACAAACAGATCAAACTAGGTTAAAGTTCTTCTCACAGATAGCAGTAGCTTCCAAAAAGGGAAATTTTGATTGCAGCATAGGGGTATGAAACTAAAACAAGTATGGGCTGATGGGTTTGCTGAACATGTTTGAGACCCTGAGTTCAATCCCTGGTAGCAGAAAAGGAAAAAAAAAAAAAAAAAAGACCTTGGATAGCACTTTCTGAGCAAATCACTTAATTTGCCATTTGCCTGCGTAACTTTGGAAGACAACTGTGGCTAAAACTGTAGAAATGTGTGCGGAAGCCCTGAACCAGGCCCACCGATACTTAGTGGACACAGAATTGTGCTATCTTCTACTAGTAGGAGTCTTTAGGCAAGATAAGGAAATAAAAAGCCTAGCAAGCGCAAGGCTCTGGGTTCGGTCCTCAGCTCTGAAAAAAAAAAAAAGGGAAAATATAAAAAATTTAAAGTAAGTTTTCTTGTGGCCAGAGAGATGGCTCAGTGGCTTCTCTGCCAGGGTAGCTGGGTTTTATTCCCAGCACCCATATGACAACTAGTAACCATCTGTAACTCCAGTTCCAGGGACTCCAACACCCATCTTCTGATGCCTATGCCCCTGTACAACACAGGTACACTTAAGCATATGCAGAAGAAACATTCAAACAGATAAAATAAAAATAAATAAATAAAAATTTTAAGTTTCTTCAAAAAAAAAAAGAATTGTGCTATTTTCACAATAGTCTGTGTGTGTGCTGGATGGTTCAAAGGGAAGGGAAGTGTTGGGATGGGGGTGGGAGGTGAGGGAAGGATAGACATGATGTCATGTTCTCCAGGTGGGAGG
>VZQC01015735.1:1594635-1610873 GCA_009823505.1 Rhizomys pruinosus
AGGAAGGAAAGGAAAGGAAGGAAGGAAGAAAGGAAAGAAAGAAAGAAAGAAAAGAAAGAAAGAAAGAAAGGAAGGAAGGAAGGAAGGAAGGAAGGAAGGAAGAAAGAAAGAAAGAAAGAAAGAAAGAAAGAAAGAAAGAAAGAAAGAAAGAAAGAAAGAAGGAAAGAAGGAAAGAAAGGAAGGAAAAGGAAAGCACATCTGTGCCCAAGCTTGGCACTGTGGCTAAAGACGACACTAGGTGGTAGGTCTTCATGTATTATCGGGAATGGCAATAATGACCCATATTTGAAGTGAGTTCAAGGCAGGGTTGGTGTTAGCTGTGCTCTGAGGCCACCACCCGAGTGGCTCCTGCCTGCCTTCTCCCAAGGTGACCCTAGCACAGAGCTGCCAGCTCTGTTTAGAGCTACTGAGTGAAGTAAGAATCTTGGCTGGTATCTGGTGGCCTGGCTATGACCCCTGAGCTGGTAGGCTGGGGGTGTGGGAGGGGCACAAGAGACAGGGGAAAAAGAATGTGAGTGGGCGGCCCAGGAGTAGGGAAGGAGTGGGTTTGTGGTGGGATGAGGGCAGGATAAGAAGATGGGCAGAGTTTGAGAGTTTTTAACAGGAAGGGAGGCAGTTGAGAAGACAGAAGTCCACCTTGTATCTTGTTGGCCTCTTGGAGTCATTTTTTTTTTTTCTTTTAAATGAATCAGGAAGCAATAAAGAATCACTTCCAGGGATCACAGAACCCCAGGCCTTTCTCCCATTTGCTTTTGGGGTGGAAGGTTGTCTCATGGTCTCCCTCAAAACTCCCCAAATGCATAGTGTTTTATAGACGAAGATCAAGCATGCTTTTTTCACCCTAAAAATCCTGTTGCACAACCTGGTGTTATTTCCACAGGCCACTGAAGTAATTCTGCTCTTGAAATCCTGCCATGTGACTACTTTTTTCTCTTGTTTGTTAGCCCCATAATTAAATAATCATGAGAGAAAAACAGTTCCCCAGTTCTGTGGTACTTGGGGGTGGGGGTCATTGGCTCCCTCTGAGGACAGCTCGAGAAGGAATAAGGGGTACCCTGGGGAGCTGGGGGAGGTGACAGAGCTGCTCCCCACCCTCAGGGCTCAGTCTGCTACTCAGCACCCTTCCTCATCTGCTAGGGCAAATGGAAGACCACTCCCATGGTATGAGAGAAGTTTCTTAGCACACCAGGAGACAGAAGTCATAGGAAAGCAGGATTTCAGAAGCCTGGGTTCCTCAGGGCCTGTGGAGACTTGTCCCCACTCTGCCCACTCTCCCTACAGTGGCCCTGGTCGACTCCTCCCCTTCAACATTCGTGTCTCCATTTTATTTATTTACTTGTTTAGGCAGGGTCTCACTCTTGTTTGTTATTGTTCTTTTTGACATAGGGTCTCCCCAGCTGGTCTGGAGCTTGCTATGTAGAACTCACAGAGATCCACCTGCCTCTGCCTCCTGAGTGTTGGAATTAAAGGAGTGTGCCACCATGCCCCCACACCCAGGCTTTCACCTGGGACTCATTTGAGCCAGGTTGGGCTCAAATGTCCAGTATTCCTTCTGCCTGTTTCCCATACGTTAGGATTACAGGCATGATCCACCACACCCAGTCCCCCTCCACACACACCACACACACACACCACACACACACACACACATATGCACACACACACACACACACACACACACACACACACACACACAATCTACAAACTTTTCCTGGAGAGAGACAGGGGTGAAGATTTTTAGGCGGTTTTNACACACACACACACACACACACAATCTTCAAGCTTTTCCTGGATAGAGACATGGGTGAAGGTTTAGCAGTTGTCTTATTTGGCTCCTCCCCATGAGGAAGCTACTGTCTGGAAAGCCTCAGCTAACTTCCTCACTTTAGATTTTGCACTTCCTAATTAGCTCCTCTGCCTTCATCTCCTGAAACAGTTGTTTCAGTTTATCAAGACCACCTGTCTGCATGCAGGTTTGCGCACCCGTGTTGTGGAATGTCTCGGAGGTCAGAAGAAGGCGTCGGATTCCCCTGGAACTGGAGTTAAAGACAGTTCTAAGCTGCCATAAGACCACCAGTTTTACCAAGACTCAAGAGTTCAATTCTCAAGTCCATTGCACCATTTCTGCTGTCACTCCACCAGCAGATTCTACTTCGTCGTGGTCTCCTCACCTGTCACACCCTGGCAGTGTGAGCTCTTATCACTTCAGTAGTCAGGACCACCCCTACCTGACAGCTCAGCTTGAGGCCAGCCATAGTGACCACAGGAGCCTCCCCAGTGATAGCTGAATGCTTGCATCACTCCCAGTGTACACAGAGCCTCCTCACTTAGGGCTCAAGGTCCAGCCCAGCCCTGCCCAGCATTCTCAGCATTCCTGCCTCTGCCCAGATTTCCCCAGGCCGACTCCTCATTCTCTAAGATTCCTTACACCTGCCCTGCCTGATGCTGCTTTTGACGCAACACCCCACCTGACTGTGTGAGATGCTAACCAAGGAAACAGGGGAAGGGAGGAGGGAAGGAGGGAGGACAAGCAGAGCGCCAGCTCCTCCACTTCCCACCAGTGCCTCCCCACAGCTCCTCCACCACTGGGCTACACCACTCACTGAAAAACAAATAGGCAGAGCCAAACCTCAGATTACGGAAAACTCCACTTACACAAGAGCCTGTCACCAGCCCGTCTGCCAGTTTCAAGAGCGAGTTTCACCACACCTATTTCATCTTTCTCCCCACTTTACTCTTTTCTTCTTCTTTTTGGCTGTTTTTTATTTTATTTATTTATTATTTTTTATGTGTATGAGTGTACTGTCTGCATGTAGGTTGGTGCACCCGTGTTGTGCAGCTGGAGTATTTTAAAGAAAATTCTTGACACTGGGTCAGTTTAACCCCAAATACTTCCACATGCATCTCAAAAAGGGATTTGCTGTCATAGCTGCAGTACTGTTACCACACCTAATAAAATCCACAAGAATTTCTTCTTACCACCTGCCTACTCTGCCCAATGTAAGAGAGGCCCACACTGACTCCATTTTGAGCATAGCCACCATTTTAAGCAATTACCAGAACCTGCCCAATTCAGGGAAAAGGTCAATTGCTTAAGGCCTCAAGAACAGCTAATAAAATTTAAACTTGTCTAAAGATAACTGTTGTTACTGTTGATATGTGAGGACAGTTGGACTGACTTAACATTTCCTCCTTCCTGTCCCAAGATTGTGTCTAAAGATAACCTTTGGTATGTGGGGGCAGGTGGGCTGACCTAACCACGAGCTGTAACTCTGCTACTAGCCAATAAGGCTAGAAGTTACCCAAACCCCACTAAAATTCCCCTAGACCCTATATAAAAGGCCTGCGAGCCAAGTTATCAGGTCAGAGCCTTTTTCTTCCCACTCCAGCATGCTGGTTTACTTTTTTCCTCAAAATAAAGTCTTGGTTTTCCATCCTTCAATGTGTCTGGTGTGGATTCTGGAGCCCTAACACCAACACCCCCAATTCATCTGTTTCAAAGGTCATTTTCAGAGTAGGTGCTTTAATCAGATCCAAGCAGGGTCAGCTTCTTCATCCACTGCATTCAGGTCTCATGATTCCCTCTCCCTCCTCCCTCCCCCTCGCCTCCCTCCCCTTCCCCCTTTCTCCCACCTGTCCCTCTCCTCCCTCCTATTCCCCTTCCCCCTCTTTTCCCTCCCCTTTTCCTTCCCTCTCCTCCCCCTCTCTCCCCCTCCCCTTCCCCCTTCTCTTCCTCTATCCTCTCCTCTCTCCCTGGCTCCCTCTCCCTTTGCCCTGACTCTTCCCCCTCCCTTTCCCCTCCCTCTCGTCCCCCCTCCTTTTCCTTCCCTCTTCTCTCTCCCCTTCACCCCCACTGGGATTGGAGCTTGGGGCCTCACAGCTACTGCGCAAGTGCTGTACCAGGGAGCTACATCCCCAGCCTCACACCCCCTGGGCAGGTGCTCTACCAGGGAGCTGCATCCCAGCCTCACACCTCCTGGGTAGTCTACCGGGGAGCTGCGTCCCCAGCCTCACACCCCCTGGGCAGGTGCTCTACCTGGGAGCTGCATCCCAGCCTCACACCCCCTGGGCAGGTGCTCTACTGGGGTGCTGCGTCCCCAGCCTCACACCCCCTGGGCAGGTGCTCTACCAGGGAGCTGCATCCCAGCCTCACACCCCCTGGGCAGGTGCTCTACCAGGGAGCTGCGTCCCCAGCCTCACACCTCCTGGGCAGGTGCTCTCCCAGGGAGCTGCGTCCCCAGCCTCACACCTCCTGGGCAGGTGCTCTACCGGGCAGCTGCGTCCCCAGCCTCACACCCCCTGGGCAGGTGCTCTACCAGGGAGCTGCGTCCCCAGCCTCACACCTCCTGGGCAGGTGCTCTACCGGGCAGCTGCATCCCAGCCTCACACCTACTGGGCAGGTGCTCTACCAGGGAGCTGCATCCCCAGCCTTCTAGCAGCTCCCCCAGTTTTTATTTTGAGACAAACTCTAAGTTCCTTATGGAGTTGTTCTTACTAAGTTAACCCTACTCTATAGCTCAGGCTGATCTTGAATTTTTGATCCTCCTGCTGCACCCTCCCAAGTAGCCCAGAGGTTCTTGGCCTGTACTTTGGGACCTGTCTTTCCGCTCTCCTCTGTTAGCGGTACTGGAGATGGAAAGTTGGACCTTGCTCCAGACAAGCAGGTGCTCTACTGTGATAGTGACTTCTACATGAACAGACTCTGGACAAATGACTTTTATCTAACCTGGAAACATAATGTAAAAAGCTCTCTGAATGCTGGTGTGGTGGTGCATGCCTTTAATTCTAGCACTCGGGAGGCAGAGGCAGGCGGATCTCTGTGAGTTCAAGGCCAGCCTGGTCTACATAGTGAGTTCCAGGCCAGGTGAGACTAAAGGGAGACCCCGTCTCAAAAAGACCAAACAAACAAACAAACAAATAAACAAAAGCTCTCCGAGCCTTGAGTTCCTTTTCTAACCTAAATATATCAATTCCTCATGACTCTTCCTTGCCTTGGACCTGGCATGGTGGATGCATGGGTGTGTGTACATAGTGAATATCAAAAGCAATGCAAGCAGAAAGTATCTCATGGAAAACAGTAACAGAAACTGATGACACCTCCTAGTGATTGTGTTGGTCTAGGTCTAGGGATGAGTCAGGACAGTATGCTCTGATAAGGGTCTTGCTCTTACTTCCCCGTTTCATATGGGATACATAGTCTCAGTAAAGCAGAGGGGGCTCATGTTCTGGACCACAGTTCCAAGGGGAATCTCAGGGAAAAGGTTTGTTGCAGCTTGAGTCTGTTCTTGGCCTTAAGATGGATTTTCTTTTTCTTTTTCTTTTTTTTTTTTTTTTTTTTTTTTGAGAACAGGGTCTCCCTGTAGCCCCAGCTGTACTTTAACTCACTATTAAACCAGACTGCCTTGAACTCACAGGGATCTGCTCGCCTCTGCCTCTCGAGTATTAGGATTAAAGGCGTGCACCACCTCACCCAATTTTTTTTTTAATATTTTGTTATTTTTATTTTATGTGTATGAATGTATTACCTGCATGTGTGTAAGTGTACTCATGTTGTGCAATGCCTGTGGAGTCAGAAGAAAATGTCAGATTCCCCTGGAACTGGAGTTACAAAGGTTTGTGGGTTCATGCTGGGAATTGAAACCCAGTCCTCTGCAAGAACAGTGTTCTTAACCACTAAGCCATCTCATCAGCCCCAAGAATTTGTGTTTCTAACAAATTCCCAGCTGCTGTTGGCTCAGGGATAATTCTTGGAGAATCACTAACATCAGACAGGAACTTCTCAGTCCCCACGTCCAAGGCTACCTTCTCCTGAGTGCTCTCTAAGGTCTGGGGAGTAGCCTGGTCATCCAACGAGTTTGGTTTGTGGGCATGACCCTCTGATGGTGAGGGAGCTGACAGTGGGGTACAGGGGTGTTCCTTGAGTGGATGAAGAGGTCCACTAGGGTCCATGAGTCACTGAAAGTTTGCTGAAGTACTAGGCAGCAGGGCCTTCTCCAGGCTGGCTCCTAAGAACCTTAGCAAGGCCTGTGGGGACAGAGAGCATGTCTGTAGTTTTCCTGTGGGCTAATGCTGTGCCCACCACCCCAGGACCATCAAAGGACAAATGTAACCAAGACAAATGTACAGTTTTCTCTGCTCCAGGATCTGCTACCCACATATGGAAAGAAAAAATAACCATGGCAGAGAATAGACAGCATGAGAAACCTTGAAGGGCTTTTAAGCACCTCTTAGAATCAATGTGATATAATTTTTAAAAATCTTATTCTTGCCAGGCATGGTGTCACATGCCTTTAATCCTAGCACTTGGGAGGCAGAGGAGGTTAGGTGGATCTCTGCAAGTTCAAGGCCTGCTTGGTCTACGTACGAGCTCTAGGCCAGCTGGGACTAAAGGGAGACCCTGTCTCAAAAAGACAAAAAAAAAATTAAATTAAAAAATCATATTCTTTTACTCAATGCCCTCAGAACTTTTTCTATGGCAGAGTTCTTTTCCTTGAGATAAGACCTGGCTACTCCTTGGTGTTTTCTTAATTTTTTAAAAAATTTACGTATATGTGCATTTTTGCCTGGATGTATGTAAATGTACCACACACACACAATGCCCGTAGAAGCCATGTGGGACAGCTTCCTGGATTCAGGCATACATTGTGCATGTGCAGGCACAATCTGCTCAGCATACTAGGCAATGCTGTAGTACAGGGCACACCCTGTCACCTGATGCTAGCACTCACTTGGCACCGTGAGCCAACTTGTTTGTCTATACACCCCTTTCTGAGTACACCCCGTAGGCTGGGATGATGTGTGATGGTATGGAGGTCTAGGATTGGTCACTGGGAGGTGGGGCCATATGATGTAGAGGCTGCCCACCCCAGACCTATATAAGCTTCTTGTTGCATAGAATAAACAGATTTGGACCCTGTGACATGCTCCCTGGGATGTTACTGGAATAACCCTGCACTGTACCCTCTTCAGCCTGTTTGACTGCGGGACTAATGCCCTCGCAAGGCCAGAAGAGGGTATCATGTCCCCTGGAACCGGAATTACAGAGGATTGTTAGCTGCCATGTGGTGCTGGGAATCCAACCTCCAGGTCCTCAGCCAGAGGAGCCAATTGCTCTTAAAGGCTGAGCCATCTCTTGAGCCAGGCGTGATGGTACATGCCTTTAATCCTAGCACTTGGGAGGCAGAGGCAGGCGGATCTTTGTGAGTTCAAGGCCAGCCTGGTCTACAGAGTGAGTTCCAGGCCAGCTGGGGCTACAGGGAGACCCTGTCTCCAAAAGACAAAAAAAAAAAAAAAGGCTGAGCCATCTCTCCACCTCTCGTGTTTTCTTTATAATCATCCCCGTTAGTTTATACTTCCTACCTTTACTTCATTCTTGGGGAATGTGTCCCCTCACTGTCCCCCTGACTTTGTCCTTGGGGAGCATGTCCCCTCACTGTCCCCCTGACTATGTCCTTGGGAAACGTGTCCCCTCACTGTCCCCCTGACTTTGTCCTTGGGGAACGTGTCCCCTCACTGTCCCCCTGACTTTGTCCTTGGGGAACGTGTCCCCTCACTGTCCCCCTGACTTTGTCCTTGGGGAATGCGTCCCCTCACTGTCCCCCTGACTTTGTCCTTGGGGAACGTGTCCCCTCACCTCCCCTTGTAGGAAGATCCAGTTTGAATTGAACCAATTGAATTGAATTGGTGCTAGTTTTCAGCTAGCACCCCTCAGGGCACCGTGTGGATGGGAGTCTCCATGTGGATGGTTGTCAGGGGATTTCTCTGACCCTGCCCCAAGAAGCAGACAACATGGCCCAGGTGCATGATGCTGGGTGGGGCAATGGCGTGGAATTGGGGGTCTGTGATTGGCTCTGGGAGCTGAGGTCATTTTGCTTATAAAGGCAAGCTATAGCAGGCAATAAACTGAATTCTCCATTACCATCGTTACAGAATTCCCAGCCGTCATTTCTTTTGGAGGGGAGATGCATACAGGCCGAAGCAGGCCTGCATTTCATTCAGGTGACCAGTGGGTTGGGGAGACCACCAACCTGGATAGCTGCTGTGGTGAAGTGAATTGTGAGTGGACATAGGCTGAAGATAGGCCATCATCCATCAGCCTGAAGTTCCTGTCCAGGGGCCACAGTCTCTGGGCAGGTGGGAAATCCCGGCCAAGAGTGGGGAATGTTCCGTTGATCCAGCCCAAGGACCTGAGGTGGAGGGGCCTCTCAGGTCTGCTTACGAAAGTAGCAGGCTGGTCTCTGCATCGAGAGGTCAGTTCCCTACAGTGGACACAGGCGGGTACCGCGCTCCCCTTTCCCTTACGGAGGAAGCTTCCTACACCCGTGACTTTGCTCTTAAAGAATGTGTCCCCTCACCCCCGACTTTGCTCTTGGGGATGTGTCGCCCCTGACTTCGTTTTGGGGGATGTGTTTCCTCACCTCCCCCCTGACATCGTTCTTGGGGACTTGTCCCCTCCCCTCCCCCTGACATCGTTCTTGGGAACGCATCCCCTCCTCTCCCCCCGGACACGTTTTTGGGGACGTATCCCCTCCCCTCCCCCGGACATGTTTTTGGGGATGTGTCCCCTCCCCTCCCCCTGACATCGTTTTTGGGGACGTGTCCCCTCACCTCCCCCCAACATTGTTTTTGGGGATGTGTCCCCTCACCTCCCCCTGATATCGTTCTTGGGGACACGTCCCCTCACCTCCCCCCTGACATCGTTTTTGGGGACCTGTCCCCTCACTATATTCGGACTCTTCCTATGTTCTGACCTCAGCCTCGTCTCTTCTCACTAGCACACCTTCTTGAGAGGTCTCGTCCATTTCCATAGCTTCAATTTTCACCCATATGTTCATGGCTCCACACACACATCCCTAGCCCAGATCTCCATCTTCATGGAGACCATCAAGCCACCTCCTCACTGTATGTCTGCACCAAATAGCCCCGGGGTCCACTGCACTGCATTTAACTCCTCGTCTTCCAGGGTCCTAACACTCCCCTGTGCTCCTTTCCCTGACTCGTGGTTCCTGCTGTGTCCTTGTTCCTCCTGTATTCTTGGACTCAGTTATCACCTTGTGCTGTGTTGTTTGAGGGAATTCTCTTCCATTCTTCTCATCCGTTCTCTCCCTAGCAGTTCATCCAAGCCCATTTCTTCAGCCATGAGGTGTTATAATTCATTCATATATTATAATAATCCATATATTACATCCGTATTGTAATAATCCATATATTACATCCGTATTGTAATAATCCATATATTACATCCATATTATAATAATCCATATATTACATTCGTATTATAATAATCCATATATTACACCCATATTATAGTTTATTCTCCTCCTTTTGCAATCTCCCTGCCTTTCTTTACCTCTTCAGTCCTCACCATTTATTTCTCTCCCACTATAAGTTGAGAGTTTGCTCGGCCAGCAACAGCATGCAAGCCTGTGTTTTTGTCTTGTTTGATTAATTAGAAGCCAAAGAGGTAGCTGGTTGTGGTATGGCACACCTTTAATCACAGCACTTGGGAGGCAGAGGCAGGCAGATCTCTGTGAGTTCAAGGCTAGCCTGGTCTACATAGTGAGTTCCCAGGAGGACAGCTGGGGCTACAGGGAGACCCTGTCTCAAAAAGCCAAAGAAAAGCAGGGGCTGGAGAGATGGCCTAGTGGTTAAGAGCACCGACTGCTCTTGCAGAAGACCCAGGTTCGATCCCCAGCACCCACATGGCGGCCGAGAACCGTCTGAAACTCCAATTCCAGGAGAACTCCAGTTCCAGGGGAATCCGACACCCTCTTCTGACCTCTGCGGCATTGCACGACACGGGTGCACAAACCTGCATGNGGCCAGGCAGTGCCAACTCTGGAACTAGGAAGTGGCGTTCATCCTGGCCTCCAGAAACACCCAGCTTGGTACTGAGCTCCTCCACTAGGTGGAGGTGAGGGACAGAGGCCACCTCCCAACACTCTGGAATACTGAGACATTAGCTGCCTTCAGAGGAAAAGGAGCCAACTGACTCCTGTCAGAAAATGATTGATTTAAATCACCAGCATTTAGGAAATGGAGGAGGAACTGGATGGACGCAGCCAACCCTACATATCACCACCTTTTCTCTTACTGAGGGGGAAGCTGAAGTGATCTGTGTGGGCTTTGGTCTTCCAGGGGCTGGATCTCAAGAGCGTCATGATAGCCAGCCTGTTCCATGTTGGAGTGCATTATGACCAAGAAAAACCAGGTGTCATATGGTCCTCCAGAAATCAAAATGCTTTCTTGCTGAAGAGATTGTGTGGTGCTGAGATATATCAGGGCGGATATGAAAGGAGACCCTGAGCCTTGGTGGAGAATTGGGAAAGGTTTCTTGCAAATAAAATCCAGCCCTGTCTGGAGTGAAGATCTCGTATGGCAGATACCGCGGCCAAGGCAGCTGGTGCCCAGAGTAGAGCAGGAGAGAAGAGGGAATCACTTTAACCAAAAAGATACAGTCTCTGTTCTTGAAGTTTTTACTTTTTTCTTTTCTTAGTTTTATTTCATGCGTATGAGTGTTACGTTTGCATGTGTTTAAGTGCACCCATGTCATGCAATGCCTGAGGAAGACAGAAGAGGGTGTTAGATCCCCTGGAAATGGAGTTACAGACCGTTGTTAGCTGCCATGTGGGTGCTGGAATTTGAACCCGAGTCTTCCGTAAGAACAACCAGTGTTCTTAACCACCGAACCATCTTTCCAGCTCCTTGACTTTATAACTAGGGAAAGCCATGGACACTTCTGAAACAATCTTTTACAGAATACACTGTTCTATCTTATTCTATCCTAAGTGTTGAAGAAGCTCATGAAATGTGTAACTTACTTACTTTTCCTGTTGCTGTGATAAAATAACTAGACAAATGCAATGTCTGCTCACAGAGGCTGCACTACATCCTGGTGTCGGGAGCCTGACTCAGCTGGTCATCTGTCAGGAAGCAGAGAACGAGAATGAATGAGGGCTCAGGTAGTTCGCACCTTTCAAAAACCATGTAAGGGGGCTGGAGAGATGGCCTAGCAGTTAAGAGCGCCAACTGCTCTTGCAGAGGACCCGGGTTCGATCCCCAGCACCCACATGGCAGCTGAGAACTGTCTGTAACTCCAATTCCAAGAGAACTCCAGTTCCAGGGGAATCCGACGTCCTCTTCTGACCTCTGCCGCATTGCACGACACGGGTGCACAGACCTACATGCAGACAGTACATTCATACACATACAAAAATCAATTAAAAAAAAAATGTAAGGGCTGGGATATAGCTTCATGGTAGAGTGCTTGCCTAGCATGCACAAAGCTCTGGGTTTGAACCCAAGCAACACACATGCACACACACACACACACACACACACATATGCATACGTGCACACAAACACACAAAGTAAAAAATGTCTCTCCATTTGCCAAGCATGGGGCACATGCCTTTAATCCCAGCACTCAGGAGGTAGAAGCAGGCAGATCTCTGTGAGTTCAAAGCAAGCCTGGTCTACATAGCGAGTTCCAGGACAGCTGGGGCAACAGGACCCTGTCTCCAAAACTACCTCCCCCAAAAAAGAAGAAAAAAATATTTTATTTATACGTGTGCAGGTTTATCTGCAGGTGCCCTCAGAGAGCAGAAGAGAGCATTGGCCCCTGTGAGCCATCTGATGTGGTGCTGGACACCTATAACGGACAATTATACATGCTGCTTCACGCCAGAGAGCTCAGAAAGGACAGGGAAGGACTCCTGCCTCTCTACCACCCCCAAATTTCCTCATTCATTTGAAAAACTGAAATACAGGGCTGGAGAGTTAGTTGGCTTAGCAGTTAAGAGCACCTGCTGCTCTTGCAGAGGACCTGGGTTCAATTCTGACAGCCACATGACAGCTAACAACTATCTGTAACTCCACTTCCAGGGGATACAACACCTTCTTCTGACCTCCTTGGGTAGTACATGACAGGGGTGCACTTACACATATGCAGGGAATGTACTCCTACACATAAAAAGAAATAAAATATTAAAAAATTAAAAACTGGGGGCTGGAGAGATGGCCTAGCGGTTAAGAGCGCCGACCGCTCTTGCAGAGGACCCGGGTTCGATCCCCAGCACCCACATGGCGGCCGAGAGCCGTCTGAAACTCCAATTCCAGGAGAACTCCAGCTCCAGGGGAATCCGACACCCTCTTCTGACCTCCGCGGCATTGCACGACACGGGTGCACAGACTTGCATGCAGACAGTACATTCGTACACATACAGAAATAAATAAAATTAATAAAAAAAATTTTTTTTAATTAAAAACTGTCATACAATTAGGTACGACAAAATTTACCCTTTTAAAGTAATGTGCACCTCAGTGTAAACATCATCACAAGGTCATGCAACCGTCACCCCTGGCCCCAGGACATTTCTATCACTGAAAAAGAAACCCCAGTCTTTTCCCCATGTGCCTCCTTCCAGCCCCTAGCGATGGTCATCTGTCTCGCTCAGTCACTTGCCTGCCCTGGCATTCCAGATAAATGGAGCTCTGCCTCCCATGGTCTTCTGTGTCTGTCTTTACTCCTTAGCACAGTGCTGTTGAATAGTGGGCATCCCTGTTCCCTCCCTCCCCAGGTGTTTCCTAGCATCCTGGTCTAACCTGTGCTAAACCTGGCTCTGCTCATGAACATTTGGTGCGTAGAAGCCATCTGAAAGAAGAGCTCGCCACTGCCGCCTAAGCCCACTTTGAGAATTGTTCTCCAGACTCTGGTATTCTCTAAGCTGGAAACCCAAGTGTCAGGTGGAGTTTAGCTCTCAACAGGCCTCCCTTCCCTGGACCTGGGACATTCATCTCTCTCTCTCTCTCTCTCTCTCTCTCTCTCTCTCTCTCTCTCTCTCTCTCTCTCTCTGTCTCCCCCCACCCCCAAGTATAGCCCTTGTTCCTGGCCTTTAGCAAACCACCATCTCTAGCTTTTAATTCCATTTCTCTGGTCTCTGAAGGCAGGGCTAGGTCTTCCCTCTCTCCTCAGACCTGGGTTGGGGGATCCCAAAGGTTGTGGTTGAGTTTCCCCAGGAGCAAAAGTTGCTTCTCAGGATGTGTGTCCAGGAAGACCCAATAGGAGAATGGAGGAGGACAGGGAATATGTAGAATCCAAGAAAGCCAATTGTATTAGTCAGGGTTCTCTAAAGAAACAGAAGCAACAGGACGAATATATAGCTATATACAATTTATTGATTTGCTTACGTGACAGAGTTCAAGGAGTCCAACAGTAGCTGCACCACACTGGAAAGGCCGAGAATCCAGGGAACTGCTCAGTCCACAAGGCTGGATGTCTCAGTAGTCCCAATTTAGTGCTGAAGGCCTGAATGGATTCCAGGAGATCTGTCGGTCTCAGTACACACTGGGATCCGAAAGGCTGATCACAGCAGCAAGACAAACTCACCAGATGAGAGAGGCAAGCCGCAGGAGAAAAAGAGACCAGCTCCCTCTGCCGTGGCCTTAAATACTGCCTGCCGGCAGAAAGTAACACCCACATTTGGGGTGTGCCATCCGGGTCGAGGTGGTCCAATCAGAAGACCCTTTTTCTCTTATTTGTTCCTTAGTCCAGTCAAGTTGACACCCAGGATTAACCATCACACCAATGGAAGATCAAGTTTTTTTGTTTTTGTTTTAGTTTTTGTCTTTTTGAGATAGGGTCTCCCTTTAGTCCCAGCTGGCCTGGAGCTCTCTATGTAGACCAGGCTGGCCTTGAACTCACAGAGATCTGCCTGCCTCTGCCTCCACCTCCAGAGTGCTGGGATTAAAGGCGTGCGCCACCACGTCCAGCTGAGGGATTAAGTTTTAAGTCCCACAGAAGCACAGAAGACAGCACAGCTCAGTACAAGCAGGACCCCAGTGTGGTGTTCATTCTCCACAACTGTCAGTCACTGGTGATGGCTGCTCTCAGAGTAGAAGTCCAGTCCCTTCAGTCCTCTGTAAGCCAGTGCATAAACAGTTCAGCCTGAGCGCACCTTCAGATGCAGATGTGGCTGTTAGTGCACTTTTTCCCACAATATAAGCAGAATCTCCAACATCTAGCGCAGTGCGTTATTGACTAACAACAGACTTCACAGGAGACCTAAAAAAAATAATTTTCTTTGTGGTCATAATATTCTATCATTTGAAAGATAAATACATCTCTGGCTGCTTGATTATTTGTTTGTTTGTTTGTTTTGAAACAGGATCTCCTTATATAGGCGGATTGACCTTGAACTCATATAGAGCAGGTTAGCCTTAAAGTTGTGTCTGGGCCTCCAAAGAGTTAGATCAGAGATGTTCGCCACCATGGCCACCTATGCCTAACTCTTTTCTTGTTTGGGTTTTGGCATGTTGAGAAAGAAAACAAAACCAGTGCCTGAAGGTGGTTGATAGAAAGGAAGGAAACGGACAGAGAAATCTACTTCATGAAGTCCCAGGTGATGAACTTGACCATCAGCAAAAAAGCTCAGTGTAGCCGGGCGTGGTGGCGCACGCCTTTAATCCTAGCACTTGGGAGGCAGAGGCAGGCGGATCTTTGTGAGTTCAAGGCTAGCCTGGTCTACAGAGTGAGTTCCAGGACAGCTGGGACTACAGGGAGACCCTGTCTCGAAAAGACAAAAAAAAAAAAGCTCAGTGTATGAGAAGGCAGACGACATTCAGACATTCAGACATTCAGGCACTGGAGGATCTTGCACTGGGGTCTGGACAGAACCTCCATTGCTCCTCTGACATAGCTCTCTGATTTGATCCTGTTATATCTTCATTCTATCTCCTCAACCTCTTTGCCCAAGTCTCAAAGTATTATTAAAGAATGAAATAAATGGACATGGAAAGGGTTGGGTTTGTTTTTTTTCCTTTTTTTAAAATTTTATTTATTTTTGTATGTGTATGAATGCACTGTCTGCATGTAGGTTTGTGCACCTGTGTCATACAATGCCTCAGAGGTCAGAAGAGGGTCTCAGATTCCCCTGGAACTGCAGTTAGAGATGGTCTTTTTTTCAAGACAGGGTCTCCCTACAGCCCCAGCTGTCCTGGAACTCACTCTGTAGGCCAGGCTGGCCTTGAACTCACAAGGATCCGCCTGCCTCTACTTCCCAAGTGCTAGGATTAAAGGCGTGTGCCACCAGGCCCGGCTTGACTTGAGTGTCTTAAAGGCATCATGGGCAATTTAGCAGGATAGACTTAAAGAATGAGGACAAAAAAGTTCTCTTGGGTCTTCAGCGAAGTCTCAGTGGGAGTTCACAGTGATGTAGACCTGGCCTATAACTGCACATTCATTAACCCCACCATTAGCAGCTACGTTGGACCCTTTAGGCAACCCCTGGACTACTCAGTAGAGGTCCAGGAAGAGGCCCAGCAGAGCTGAGAGGTAAGGAGTGAGTAAAAGAGGACTGTGAGAATACGGTAAAGAAGGTGGGGGAAAGCCAGGCGTGGTGGCGCACGCCTTTAATCCCAGCACTCAGAGGCAGAGGCAGGCAGATCTCTGTGAGTTCAAGGCCAATCTGGTCTACAGAGCGAGGATGAACTGATAGACACAGGGGCAAAGAAAGGAGAATCACGAGACAGCCCTGCTGGAGAGGAATGGACACCGCTGGCTGCTGCTCCTGTGGTGACAGTGTGCACTCCAGACACCTGTTCTCTAGTAAATGCCAAATTTCCCACCCATTCTTGTCACAGCCCTGCACTCATCTCTCAGTTACCTTTCCAACTTACTTAAGGGATAAAAGAAGGGGTGGTCGTACTGGAGAGATGGTTAAGTGCAGTGGTTAAAAGCAGTGGCTTCTCTTTCCGAGGACCCAGTTTCCATTCCCAGCACCCACATAGAGACTAAATACTGTCCATAACTCCAGTTCCAGGGGATTCCAATGCCCTCTTCGGACCTCCATAGGCTTTGTTTGTTTTTTTTTGTTTGTTTTGGTCTTTTCGAGACAGGGTCTCCCTGTAGCCTCAGCTGTCCTGGAACTCACTCTGTAGACCAGGCTGGCCTTGAACTCACAAAGATCCGCCTGCCTCTGCCTCCCAAGTGCTAGGATTAAAGGTGTGCGCAACCACGCCCGGCCTCCATAGGCTTTGAACAACACAGGTACATTTATACACTCATACACATAAAATAAAATATTTAAAATATTTTTTTTAAAAAAGGAGGAAGAAGGCCGGGCGTGGTGGTGCACACCTTTAATCCTAGCACTTGGGAGGCAGAGGCAGGCAGATCTTTGTGAGTTCAAGGCCAGCGTGGTCTACAGAGTGAGTTCCAGGACAGCTGGGGCTACAGGGAG
>VZQC01015735.1:1611080-1621532 GCA_009823505.1 Rhizomys pruinosus
ACACCCTCTTCTGACCTCCGTGGCATTGCACAACACGGGTGCACAGACTTGCATGCAGACAGTACATTCATACACATACAGAAATAAATAAAAAATTTTAAAAAATTAAAAAAATAAATAAAATTTTAAAAATATATAAAAATAAAATTTTAGAAAAAAACATGTTTTGTGTTAATACACATGTATTTAGATAGCTTTGAGTTTTTTAGATCCGTGTTTCTCTTTTTTTGAGACAACTATGTAGCCCTGCTTCGCTGTCCTGGAAGTCACTATGTAGACCAAGCTGGCCTCAAACTCAAAGAGGTCCACCTCTCTATATCTCTTGAGTGCTGGGAATGTGCCACTGTGCCCAGCTATAGCTTTGATATTATTTATTTATTTGTTTGTTTTTTTGTTTATTTTGGTCTTCTTGAGATAGGGTCTCCCTATAGTCCCAGCTGTCCTGGAACTCACTCTGTAGACCAGGCTGGCCTTGAACTCACACAGATCCGCCTTCCTCTGCCTCCCAAGTGCTGGGATTAAAGGTGTGCACCACCATGCCCAGATGATTTTTAACTTTTAAAAATTATATTTGTATTTATTAATTCCAGCACTCGGGAGGCAGAGGCAGACAGATCTCTGAATTCAAGGCCAATCTGGTCTACATCATGAGTTCTAAGCCAGCTGGGCCTATAGGGAGACTCTGTCTCAAAAAGATTTTTTAAAAAATTATATTTGAATTTGTGTGTGTGTAACACACACAGGCAGGTGAACACTGGTGCTGAGGCATACACGTGGGGGTCAGGGGAGAACCTGTGGGAGTTTGTTCTCTTCTTCCACCGTGGGGATTCTGGGGATTGAAATGAAGCTGTCAGACTTGGTGGTAGACACCTTTGTCCACTGAGCCGTCTTACTGGCAGTAATTTTAATAACTGTATAGTAATGTGGTGTTTCAGAGCACCTGAATTTGTGGAACTAATTCCCTATGTCTAGACTGTTGATAGATTTAATTTTCAGTAATACTAGCAATCTTATAGTTTACGCATGCAAAGATATGTATTTCATGCTTATAAGTGGGCAGCCAGCAGCAATTCCACATAGCCAGGGAGGCAGAGCTGGCCTGCCCTGTCATCTGGGATTCGTGCGGTAAGCAAGCTCTTCTGGTTGTAGGACTTTGATTCCTCTCTACCACGCAGCACTTTCTGCTCCAGTCACAACCCACCGTACTGTCATCCTCTTCTTCCTCAAAGGCAGCTACTAGAAATGGACCTGAAGCCTCTGAGGCAGTCTGCCAGGAGACTTGGTCTTGGGGGTGTCCTCTCCTAGGTGGTGAGGGGCAGGCTGAGCAGTCCTCTTATAGGGCTCTGACTTCAGTCCTGTAAGCACCATGCACCATCCATCACTAGGGCAGGAGCGGGCACAGGTACAGGCACAGGGATGGATCTATATGTTAAACCCTTCAACTGAAGTCACCAATGGGTGTCCTGAAACTGAAAGAGTGTGGAATGTACTCCCATGTCATTCCCAGAGCTACCCTCCCGGTCTTTAGGGAATTTAACCTGGAAGATAAGGGTGTGACCTTCTGGAGCGAAGAGTGGCTGGACGCCTGGCTCCATATTGTTTGCTTTGGTCACCTTTGCCAGCTTCTGCCGCCTTCGAATGCCAAGTTTCCCCATCTGAAAATGAGAATATGGATACCTGGTCCAAAAGGTGGCCATTAATAATGAATAGGAGTGGGGTGGGTTGCTATGCAACCTCTGGCTTGTGGCCACATGCAACACTAGATAGAGAGGCCCCACACAAAATCATAAGGTTACTTAAAACATTAAGGGTTTTTTTTTTTTTTATAACTTCATTCCATAGTTCTCAAGTATGAACTCTGTAGATAACGTGGCTCAGAGAAGCCAAAATGTTGGAAACCCTGGGAATGTATAAGAACTCGGGCACTAGTAAGGTTGTTTCTACTAGAACCTTCACAGCCAAAAAAGCCTCATGGGCCGCTGATACCTCAGCAAACAGATGGCTTCAGATAGCCTATTATTAGCTCACCCTGTAAGAGTCATCATTCCGCTAGCAGGCAGCTGAACTCCTTGAGGGCCTGGGCCGTGTCTAACAATCTATTGTGCCCTCTGTGCCTGGCAGAGGGTGGTGCTCCTCCTGTGACTGGTTCTGGTGACTGATGAGTGACTTTTCCTTGCAGATCTTGCACAGCCAGTTTGGACCAGTGCAGTGAGCAGCTGGGCCAGCAGCCAAGCCCCCCCCCTCCCCCCGCAGCCTTCCCAAGTACTTCTCCCTGGAGAGCACAGGACAGTGGGCAGCAGTAGCAAGGGGAACATCCCCTTAAAGCTGATCCAGACAGCTGCCTTTGGCATTGCCAGAGCTGACAGAATGGACAGGTTCCTCTGTTTTGATGAAAAGTCCTTTCGAGGAGGTGGGGTGCTTGTCTGCTTCCTGGGATGACCCCAAGTCAGACGTGCTAGCTTTCCTTTCTAAACATCCCTAAGCCTGGACATATGCACCCCCTGCCCTCAGATAACAGAGCAAAGCTAGTGGAAGTTGTTGCTCCTCTTCACACTTTGCACCTTAACTCCCACAGCTGTGTCACCACGCGTGGGCCTGATTGCGCAACAGCCACGAACACGGCCCTCATGTTGAGCTCAGCTGCCCAGGACAGCCAGAGAGCAAGAAGTCCCATGGCTCCAGAGTATACTCTGAATTCTTCAGGGTGTGTTGCACAATCACAGTTACAGCTAAGAGACAGCAAGCACATTGCCACCTTCAGATTACTAGACCAAACACCTTAATATGCATTAACTCAGTGAACCATTAATCAAAATCCACTGAAGTAGGAAGTATTCTTCTCCCTTTTTTTTTTTTTTTTTGGTCTTTTTGAGACAGGGTCTCCCTTTAGTCCCAGCTGGCCTGGAGCTCACTATGTTGAACTCACAGATATCCACCTGCCTCTGCCTCCCGAGTGCTGGGATTAAAGGCGTGTGCCACGACGCCCAGCTCTTCTCCCTTTTTATAGCTCGGGAAACTGAAGCAGGATAATTTGCTCAAGGTCTTACAGCTCCTAATTAGCATATTAGGACATGCACATAGCTTAAGTCAGCATTCGGATATGTACACAGTTCATTTCTTTTAAAAAAATTTTTAAAAACATTTAAGAGAATTTTTGTGTATTTCATATATAACATCTCAGTTGTTGTTTTGTTTTGTTTTGTTTTGTTTTTTGTTTTTGTCTTTTTGAGACAAGGTCTCCCTAAAGCCCCATCTGGCTTAGAACTCATTGTGTAGACCAGACTGGCCTTGAACTAACAGCGATCTGCCTGCCTCTGTCTCCCAAGTGCTAGGATTAAAGGTGTGCACCACCATGCCCAGCTTAAAAGACTGATTTTAGCTGCCATGTGGGTGCTTGGAATCGAACCTAGGTCCTCTGCAAGAGCAGTCGGCACTCTTAACCGTTGAGCCATCTCTCCAGCCCTCAGTCAGTCTTAATTACCTTTATTTATGCCCTCCTCCCCCTTGGCACCCTTCCAAAGCTCCTCCTCCCCCACTGGAATCCATCCATTCTGTCCTTGGTGTTAGGCCTATTGCTCCCAATTAGCCTCCCCACCATTCCTCAGTGCAAGTTCATCCACTGAGCTCTAGTCGGCCTGTGCAGTGCCTCACTTTAAGAAGACCAGAGCTTCCTCACACAATAATCAGCTGCCAATATTTCCCCAGCTAAGGTTGGGTTCTGCTGCCCATTTTCCCAGGTCCATGCTAGTTTTTTTCTGGTTGAGTTTGCATGGATCTTGTGCATGCCGACACCAATGCTGTAGGTATCAGCACAGTCCCAGGAGCTTGTAGGTTTCTATCTCCATATGGTCATGCACCTCCTCTCCGGCTCTTACAGTCTTCCTGCCCCCTCTTCCCCAGTGTTCCCGGAGTCCTGGGTGAGTGAAGCTGAATATAGGAGACCTGTCCATGGACCCACACTCTGCAGACAGACTCCTAATCTCCACGGTTTGGCCATTTCTGACCTTTTGAGTTCCTGGCCCTCTGTGGCATGAGGGAGCTTCCGTAACAAGAGTTAAGAGATTAATTAGTGGTCTTTTGGCCCCTTGCTCTATGTTGTGTGAGCCTTAGGGTGGAGGTTGCATTGTAGATGTGTTGCTTAGGCTTGGGCAATCCACAGACACTGTGTGTGACCAGTTGTGGGATCCTTGTAATAGTCTCCATCTGGTGCGAAAGAAGCTTCTTTGATGTGTGGTGTCTGGGATATTTGTCTATAAATATAAGGATATATATTTTGCACTTAGTAAGAAGTTACATTAATCTAGGCTTGTGACAGCGTTGGGAATTTCTCTAAGATCTATGATCTGTCAAGCCATAGGTAATTGGCTATGTGTACCGTGTACACATGAGTTTCCTCCCACTGAGTGGGCTTTAAGTCTAATTAGTTAGCCATTGATTACCCCCAAGATAAAAGTGCCACTATTGCACCAGTGTCATATGCTGTGCCGGCCATTGATGTGGATATTTTGTCTTAAAGCTGGGGTTGGACTTTAAGATATCATCTTACTCCAATAAGACTGGCTAGCATCAAGAAAACAAATGATACCAAGTGCTGGAGAGGTTGTGGGAAAGGGGAACACTCATCCACTGCTGGTGGGAATGTAAACTCATACAGCCACTATGGAAAGCAGTGTGGAGAACCCTTGGAAGACTTGGAATGAACTTGCCACCCAACCCAGCCATACCACTCCTGGGCATGTACCCACAAGACTCATCCCACCAAAGAGATACATGCACAGCCATGTTTGTTGCAGCTCTCTTCACAATAGCAAGGAGCTGGAACCAACCCAGATGTCCCTCAACTGATGAGTGGATAGAGAAAATGTGGTACATCTACACACTGGAGTTCTAGCAGCAGTAAAGAAAGATGACATCATGAGCTTTGCAGGAAAATGGCTGGAGCTAGAAGATATCATGCCCAGTGAAGTAACACAGTCCCAGAAAAACAAACGACGAATGGTATCCCTCATCTGTGGATGCTAGTGCCAATTACCTAGTTGTAAGTATTTCTTGTGCACGGCCCCTTGAGCTTTTGTTCAAGTAGTTGGGAGTGATGCATACTGGAAACAACAACTACAACAACAGAAAGGACTGCATCAAAGAACTGACTGAAACAGTGAACTTCTGCTCAAAACAGTCAACTTCCACATGGAGAATATTGAGAAAGACTGAGAAAGAGATGAAAAGCATGTTTGGCAGAATGCATGCGCTCTGGAGGGGTGGGGGGATAGGGTGGGGGACACGGATCTAGATTTGATTAGTAACACAATAAATAAATAAATAAATAAATAAATAAATAAATAAATAAATAAATATTTTACTAAAAAAAAGCTGGGGTTGGACCATTGGCTGCTGCTCCCCCTTAGCAGCTCACATAGGCTCTGCACAGCTATAGAGCTCGCCCTCAGGAGAGGTGGCTTCCGGGTCAGTTCCAGTTCCATTACCTCAAATCTGATCTCTGAAGTATGTCCTGTCTTCAGGAGTAGGGTCTTACCTTCAAGGTCTGGGAGGCAATCAGGGCTATAGCAGTAGCCTGTGTAATTTGAGAGTCTCTTACACTACTCTGGCCAGCAACTCAAAGGAATGTTTCTCCTGTCTGGTGCTGTTTCTTGCTATGTAGCGTTCAGCTACATTTTTATTTTTTTTTATTTTTTTTTTTTTTTGGTCTTTTCAAGACAGGGTCTCCCTATAGCCCCAACTGTCCTGGAACTCACTCTGTAGACCAGGCTGGCCTTGAACTCACAAAGATCCACCTGCCTCTGCCTCCCGAGTGCTAGGATTAAAACGTTCAGCTACATTTTCATTCCTTATAGGACCTTCGCAAGCTGGCTTCATGGGGCCTGGTTTTGGAGACGAGAAACTGAACCTCAGAGATGTTAAATATGTTCAAGTCTCATAATCAGCAAGTGCTGGGTATCACAGCAGGTCTGGCTCCACTGCACCCCAGCATGCAGAGCAAACCTTGCAAAAATGCAAGGAAACACCGAGCGGCTTGGGAGAAGAGACAAGTACGGAATGGCACAAACTGGAATGTGTAAACCAAGCCGGCCAAGGTGGCACTCCAGGGAGACCAAGGGATGAGGACCCAAGACAAACCTCTGATCACTCACCCCGGTGCCACTTCAGGCCACAGAAATGAGCCATTTGGAGGAGCTGATTGAAATCTGATGGTGGCAGATTTCTAACCACCGTTGAGAGCTGCCGCTTGCCTTGTTGGACAACAGCTCTAGAGGCAGCCAAAGCTCCAGTGGGAAATCTCAGTGCCCTTCGGAACCTTTCTGCTGCCTGCAAGGACAGCTCGCTATTTGTTTTGTTCTTTTTCTTTCCTTTTCTCCCCTCCCCCTGGGGTTTTTCTGCCAAGTTTCAAGCTATCTTAAGCTCAAGATAGTTACAATTCTAGGGCAGGGGATATACATTAGCTCAGTGATAAATTGTCTGCTTAGCACGTATGATGCCCTAGGTTCAATACCTAGTATTATAAAAGTAAGAAAGAAATGAAAAAAGATGGTTAGATCCCAGAGACCCAGAAAGAACCACGAGATGGCCTAGTGCCCCTCTGTCCGCTCTAAGCTTGCATTAAGCTAGAGTTAACTCTCTTCGAAAGTTCAATCTCTTTTCTCCTTGCCTGAAGGAGTTTGCCCTTATTACTGAGGCTTAGGCATTTACCTGGAATCACACCACAGGGGTGGTACAGAAGCTATCTCCTTAAAGATGCCAACCTCCTCTGACTACCAAGACCGCCTGCCAGCCCGGGTGGTCACTGGGAGCACCAGAGGGGCTGCCCCATCTTTTCCAAACCAGAAGGACTGGGAACACAGAATCAAGTGCAGTCTAATCAGGAACGTGCTGACAGATAATGTTAATAACATGAGATCATAAGGGACTCCAAGTAGGAGTCTCATTTCAAAGCAGAAATTGTCAGTGCTCACAGGGGTTCCAGAAACCTCACCGAGGGCGAGGCTAGGGAGGGAAGCTACAGGCCTGGGAAGCTGCACTGGCTCTCCACCGAAGGCAGACCAGGCAGTATGCAGCCTGACCATTCCTTTGCTGGCTGAGGGCTACAAGCAGCAACAGGGCTCCGAGTCTCCACTTTCTTCCCATGTGTAGATGTCTGGGTGGTTTCCCCCATGAAAAGGAAACAGCAGCAGGAACAAGACTCTTCAGATCTGTCTTTCTCTTCCTTTTCAGCCCTTGTTGATCACCCAGGGTTGTTTTCTTTAATTATTATTATTAGTTGAGTAAGGTTTGACCCGTAGGGCTCAGAACCTCTGATCCCATTCCCGCTGTGGCTAACCGTCCAGGTATGATCATCCCCCGCTGTGGCTAAACGTCCAGGTGTGATCATCCCTGCTGTGGCTAAACATCCAGGTATGATCATCCCCCGCTGTGGCTAAATGTCTAGGTGTGATCATCCCCTGCTGTGGCTAAACGTCCAGGTGTGATCATCCCCCGCTGTGGCTAAATGTCCAGGTGTGATCATCCCTGCTGTGGCTAAACGTCCAGGTGTGATCATCCCTGCTGTGGCTAAACGTCCAGGTGTGATCATCCCCCCCCCCAATGGCTAAACGTCCAGGTGTGATCATCCCCCGCTGTGGCTAAACGTCCAGGTGTGATCATCCTCCCCAATGGCTAAATGTCCAGGTGTGATCATCCCCTCCCAATGGCTAAATGTCCAGGTGTGATCATCCTCCACTGTGGCTAAACGTCCAGGTGTGATCATCCCCCCCAATGGCTAAATATCCAGGTGTGATCATCCCCTCCCAATGGCTAAATGTCCAGGTGTGATCATCCCCCGCTGTGGCTAAACGTCCAGGTGTGATCATCCCCCCCTGTGGGTAAATATCCAGGTGTGATCATCCCCGCTGTGGCTAAATGTCCAGGTGTGATCATCCCCCGCTGTGGCTAAACGTCCAGGTGTGATCATCCCCCGCTGTGGGTAAATATCCAGGTGTGATCATCCCCGCTGTGGCTAAATGTCCAGGTCTGATCATCCCCACTGTGGCTAAATGTCCAGGTGTGATCATCCCCGCTGTGGCTAAACATCCAGGTGTGATCATCCCCCACTGTGGCTAAATGTCCAGGTGTGATCATCCCCTGCTGTGGCTAGATGTCCAGGTATGATCATCCTCCTGCTGTGGCTAAACGTCCAGGTATGATCATCCCCCACTGTGGCTAAACTCCAGGTGTGATCATCCCCCCCCCCACCGCTGTGGCTAACTGTCCAGGTGTGATCATCCCCTGCTGTGGCTAAACGTCCAGGTGTGATCATCCTTGCTGTGGCTAACAGTCCAGGTGTGATCATCCCCGCTGTGGCTAACTGTCCAGGTGTGATCATCCCCCACTGTGGCTAAATGTCCACGTATGGTCATCCCCCGCTGTGGCTAAATGTCCAGGTATGATCATCCCCCGCTGTGGCTAAACGTCCAGGTATGATCATCTCCTGCTGTGGCTAGATGTCCAGGTATGATCATCCCCTGCTGTGGCTAAACGTCCAGGTATGATCATCTCCTGCTGTGGCTAGATGTCCAGGTATGGTCATCCCCCACTGTGGCTAGATGTCCAGGTATGATCATCCCCTGCTGTGGCTAAACGTCCAGGTATGATCATCTCCCGCTGTGGCTAAATGTCCAGGTGTGGTCATCCCCCACTGTGGCTAAATGTCCAGGTATGGTCATCCCCTGCTGTGGCTAAATGTCCAGGTATGATGCTGTTGAGGCCCAAAGTTTCCTGGATGAAGATTTGGCTGTGGAAGCAGCAGTTCCCTCAAGAGAAATTAATAATGAACATTACTTACATGTCCTTTAAGTGTCCGATGTGCCTGTGAGTGCTGTATACACTACCCAGCAAGTCGGATGTGTTATCATCCCCATTTCACAGGAGGAAATGATGCTGGAAGAGATTAAGTCACTGACCCAAGGTTCTTCACTAAATGGTGAATTCCATAAGAGCAAGGACTGTCTGATGACTGACATCTGGGGGGGGCAGCAGGTTGGCAGTAGAGCACTTGCCTAGTGTATGGGAGGGCCTGGGTTCCATCCTCGGCAAGGAAAAAAATCATGACTGAATAAGTGAACAGGTACGAAATGGAGAAACAAAGAGAAACAAACTCCAGAGGAGAGGAGAGGAGATGGAGAGGAGAGGAGAGGAGAGGAGAGGAGAGGAGAGGAGATGGAGAGGAGAGGAGAGGTTATGGAGAGGAGAGGAGAGGTTATGGAGAGGAGAGGAGAAGAGAGGAGAGGAGAGGTTATGGAGAGGAGAGGAGAGGGAGAGGAGATGGAGGAGCAAATCTGTGGCCATAAGACCTGGCATCACTGGTATCACTGGCATCATCACTGGCATCACTGGCATCACTGGCATCATCACTGCCATCATCACTGCCATCACTGGCATCATCACTGCCATCATCACTGCCATCACTGGCATCACTGCCATCATCACTGGCATCACTGGCATCATCACTGCCATCACTGCCATCATCACTGGCATCACTGGCATCACTGGCATCATCACTGGCATCACTGGCATCACCACTGGCATCACTGCCATCACTGGCATCATCACTGCCATCACTGACATCATCACTGCCATCACTGGCATCACTGACATCATCACTGCCATCACTGCCATCACACATCACTGCCATCACTGCCATCACTGCCATCATCAGCAGCTCTTTGAGCCTTCCTTTGCTCTCAGCGCTCTGAATGAAGTGTCTAGCTACTCTGTGGGTGTACACTCCATTGCTAACTTTGGAACACTTGTGAATCCCGGGTGCAGAGTCATGACCAAGGCTGGTGAGTCACAGGCCTCATGCAGAGTACCCTCCACCAGCAAGCAGGAGGAACCAGAAGCCATTAGTGAACCCCCTGCTCCAGGGACTTGTTTTACCTTCTGAAGTGGGAGAGGGAGTTCCGGTGGTGGGGTCAGTCACAGAAGGCCTTTACCCCCCATCCCACCCCTCTGCACTCTCTAACCTGCAAACTGCACAGGCTCTCCTGGTGGCTTCTGGGAGAGGTCAGTCCCTCCCCACAGGATGACACTGGGAGCTGGATGCAGTGGGCAGAGTCCAAATGTGCCCCATTCGACAGGTTCATAAAAGAAGCTACCACCAGGAAACTAGTCAGCCTCTTTAATGAAGCCCATCCCCACAGACAAAGGTTTAGAACTACGGGTGCCCCAGAGAGAGGAAATGCACTGATTTAAAGTTGCACAGACACAAAGAGCTGTGGCAGAAAGAAAGCAGTTGATGGGTATTAAACAGCAGCAGGTGACCCAGCATCCATCACAGACTCTCAGCCACTTAAAATACATCCTCCTGACTCCTACTGGTGCTGTGAGCTGCTCTGCCTCTTTTGTTTGGTCACACCGAGTGACTGAATTCTTGCTTTTGCCACTCTTTTTTTTTTTTTTTTT
>VZQC01015735.1:1634882-1653790 GCA_009823505.1 Rhizomys pruinosus
AGACAGTGAGCGAATAATAAGAACACACGGTGTCTTCCTGCAGACATTGTGACAGGCTGCCTGCCACATGCCATCCCCACCACAATGAACTGTAACTCTAAACTTTGAGCCAGAATAAACCCTTCCTTCCTTAAATTGCCTTTGCCGGGTCTTTTGTCACAGCATGAGAAAAGTAACTAATACAGTGTCCTTGGACAGAAGGCACACACCGCAGTGGGGAGTCAGCTCCAGACACCCACCAGGCGTGGAGATAGCCTTCTCCAGCTTCCCTCCACTCTCACTTAAATTATTTTTTTGAGACAAGGTCTTATGTAGCCAGGTTGATCCCAGACTTGCTATATAGCTGAAGATGACCTTGAACTTCTCTTCCACCTGGTTCTTCCCCCATGTGCTTAAATTGGACAGTCTACTGCTGAACCTGGCCCTTCTGCCCACTTTTATTGAGTACCTTTGTGTTAGGTGCTGTGTACAAGGAAATTTGAAGATACCAGAAGACCTAATTAAGCAGTAAAGCCAATAACCAACAGGTTCAATAACCCAAACTGTGCAGCTGTATCATAATTTATTAACTGTGTTAATACATGGGGAAGCACTTGGTGGGCCTCAGTGGAGGAAGTAGCCATTCTACCTGGCTAGTAATAGCTCATGCAGCTAAATCAATAACAATGTGGACCTCAAAACACCTCCACATCTGTGTTCTATAATAAAAGAGAACAGAGAGAGACAGCCCAGGGCTTCAAGAGCCGTCATAGGACTTAGCTGACAACTTTCACAAGTCCATGTAAACTCATTCTATTTTTATATTAGTCCTAGGGAGGGAAAGCTGGGAGATCAAAGGCAGAGCAGAGGGTGAGTTTGAGTGTCACACTAGATGGGGATAAGAATGTTGATTTTATCTTTTTTGTGTTTATCAGTTTGAGACCAGATCTGTCCAGTGAGCGGATGCTGCTCTTGAACTCACTCTACAAGGGAAGCTGGCCTCGACTTGAGATCTTCCTGTCTTATTCTCCCAAGTGCTGGGATCACAGGTAAATGACACCACATCTAGCTTTGATTGGATTTTGTTGGGAAAAAAAAAGTCTTTTAGAAAGCGTATTTGTAAAAAAAAAAAAAGAAAAGAAAAGAAAAAATTTTAGAGGGGCTGGAGAGATGGCCTAGCCGTTAAGAGCGCTGACTGCTCTTGCAGAGGACCCGGGTTCGATACCCAGCACCCATATGGTGGCTGAGAACTGTCTTTAACTCCAGTTCCAGGGGAATCCGTTGCCCTCTTCTGACCTCCGTGGCATTGCACGACATGGGTGCACAAACCTCCATGCAGATAGTACATTCATACACATACAAGAATAAATAAAAATAAAAAAAAAGAAAGTGTATTTGTGAACATTTTAGAAGGCTGTTATATGACCTGGGAATAGGTGAACTTAGGTTTATTCTTTTGTCTTAAGCATAAGAAAAGTTAATATGTAGAAGAATCAATCTTCGTAAGAGATATGTGTTGCTGGGCATGGTGGCACATGCCTTTAATCCCAGCACTGAGGAGGTAGAGGCAGGTGGATCTCTGTGAGATGGAGGCCAGTGGTCCACATAGTAAGTTCCAGGCCAGCTGGGACTATAGGGAGACCCTGCCTCAATAAGATAAAACAAATGAATGAGCAAACAAAAGTAGCAACAACAATAAGAACACACAAAGAACAAAGCCTTTGTGTTTCGATACCAGTTGGATAGTCCTAGTTCAAGGCCAGCCTGGTCTACAGAGCAAGCTCCAGGACAGCTGATACTAAAAGCGAGACCCTGCCTCAAAAATACCAAAAAAAGGAAAAGACACCTGTCACGCACCTGGGAATGCTGACAGCTAACGTGCGTTTTCTCCTTCAGGTGTCACAGCGACACAGCCCTATGCAAGGGTTTTCCTTTACAGGAAAGGAAACCAAAGCCTGGTATGGTGAAGAACTTACCCCAGGCCACACACTGGTAGCTAGCAGGACCAAATCCCAGCCCAGCTTTGATCTGGTTCTACGCTGCCTGCTCTTAACTGCCGCCCTCTGCTTATAGCCTCTCTAGAAAAACTAGAAAGGAACGTCTAGTTGAAGTCTTGGGGACAGAATTCCAGCCACCTGTGAGTATGAACAGCTATCACAAGAGCCGTCCTTGCTAAGACAGGGAGAAGAAAACCCTGGTGGCTAGGAAGAGAGGACAGGCCTCAGGGAAGTGAGGAAAAGAGCGTGGGACGAGGAGGGGAGCAGGGACGAAGAGGAGGGGAGCAGGGACCTAGAGCATCTCAGAGGCAAACTGAAGCTGTGTAAAGGTATTTGAGTGCAGCAGCAGAGGATGTTTTAGTTTAGCAGGAAGGTTGCACCAATCGACACTGTTCCATATCATGAATGAGGACCAGAAATGAGTCAGAGCCTGAGGTGTAGTGGTGGAAGTGACAGAGACACAGCCCTATGCTGTCACTCACAGCAACCTGAGGAGTTCCCACATCTTTGGCCACAGTGGAGAAAAGAATTTCAGGATGAGCCAGTATGAAGCAGAGTTGGACTTTCCTAAAAGAATACGGTTTGAGGGGCGGGAGAGATGGCTGGAGGGCTAGAGTGGATAAGAGCACTGGCTGCTCTTGGAGAAGACCTGGGTTTGGTTTCCAGCACCCTCATAGCTGCTAACAACCATCCATCCATCTGCAACTTCAGTGCCAGGGGCCCAAATGCCCTCTTCTGGCCTCTGAGGGCATTGCATCCACATGGTACACTTACATAAATGCAGGCAAAACTCATACATATTGAATAAATAAATAAATACTTCCAGCCCCAGGGTTCAGAGGAAAAGACATTCAGAAGACACACCCAGGGCTGGCTGTGGCATCTCTGAGAGGCTACACTCCCTTGTCTCTATGAGGGTCATGTCTCCCATTTTTAATGGAGTTTAAAGCTATCATTTTAAAAGGGTAGCTGGGGAACCTAAATGAGATCGCAGGGTGGTCCCTGAGGGGCACCTGACAGGATTACAATTGGTGAAGTAACAGTCTAGATCCCAGTGACAGGAAGGAGCAATATCTCCACCATAAGCACAGTTGTCTTTTATGAGATTTCCAGAAAATGTCTAGGAAAAGGAAGAAGGCTCTTCCCAAGGTCATAAGCCTGGTGTTCATTGCTATTTTGAGTATATATATATATATATATATATATATATATATATATACTGGTAACTGGGAATTCTTGCTTCTCAGCTGGTGGGAGACTTCAGTCAGACTCTGGATAAAGGGATCCTTGGGATCCTTTCTCTTCCAGTATCCACAGAACTTCTCCCTTTTAGTGTTGCACTAGCATACATCCATACGTAGCTTCACTGTGACATTTCCATACATGTTTATGATGTATTTTGGTCATACTCACTCCTGTCACCCTCTCTTGTCCCCTCCATCTCTTCCATGTCCCTATACTTCTACTTTCCCTTCTGTTGTGATAAAACACTCTGACCAAAACCAACTTGAGGAGAAAAGGGTTTATAGCACCTTACACTTTCAAGTGACAGTCCACCTTGAGGGGGAACCAGGGCAGAAACCTGGGGGCAGGAGCTAAGGCAGAGGCCATGGAGGAGCGCTGCTCTACTGGCTTGCATTCTCTTACACAAGCCAAGACCACCGGCCCAAGGGTGGCTGCCCCCACCCCACCCCTGTCCCTGGGCTGCCCCCTTCTTCATCAACTAGCAATTAAGGGAATCCTCACAGACATGCCCATAGGCCAATTGGGTGGAGACAATGCCTCAGGAGAGGTTCCCTCTCCCCAGGTGTGAGGGGCAACAACTGAAGCCATCCAACACACCTTAATTTCCTGTCTTGCTATGCTGCCTGAGTCTAAAGGTCGCTTAATCAAGGCCTGCTTGTATGTAAAGTGACTTTCCTGACCCTTCATTCAGGACATGCAAATGCAATGCACTTGACTCATCTGAGCTGTGATGAGCCAGCGACACCCTCTCACCACCTGGGCAGAGAAGCAGCGGGCAGGGCACGCCTAGCCAGCGGCCTTTACAGGGGTTTCAACCAGGACTGTGACCTTAGCTGCTCTCTCTGCGCTGGTCTCTTGACTGACCAGCCCACGCACATGGCAAAGCTCAAGTTCCCAGCTGGCCGCCAGACTTGACCACGTAATCACCCAGGGTCAAGCTGTGCTTTGCTCTTAGTGTATGCAGTGTAAGAACTGGAGAAATGGTGTAAGAAGTCAGGAGGGTGCAGTCATTCCCAGCTCCACACTCCCAGGGGATTAGCATTAGACCAAAAGTCACTCCGTTCGGTGCCCCTCTCCTAGGCTATCTCATAAACCCTCTGCAAAGTATGCTGACCTGGTAAGTCAGGTTCCTGACCATTTATGAAGTGAGGTCCCCTTACGCAAAATAGGATGCATGTTCTTTTGAGCAAACACTTATGGCACCCAATTGTGAATATTTCCAGAAAATTCACAGTATTGTGACAATTACAGATCATCCCTGAAAATTCACTGTGTTCTGACAGTTACAGACATTCCCTATGGCTGCAGGGACAACACTCAAACTGGTCCCACAGAACCAAAAGTTGGGATGGTTGTGGTGGCACATGTTTGTAGTCCCAGTACTGGGGAGGCAGAGGAGGGAGGATCACAAATTTGAGGCCAGCCTGGGGATATACAGGGAGACCCTGTGTCAAAAACAAAGTAAAACCAGGCAAGATGTTAAAATCCTCTAATGCTGTCTACTGTGCAGAATCAGTTTATAAAGGAGAAGGAAGTTGATCTTTGAAGTTCAGAAAGTTACAGAAATGATAGCCATTTATCAGCCCTAAAATGAAAAGTGATGTTGAGGGTTAAAATATAAATGGCAACACCCTTGCAAAAGTAAACTGCTCCAAGGGGCATTTTCCTAAACATCACCCTAGCCCCAAATAATACACCTATTCCAGTGTCCCTTTGTCACCACTCAGCTGGGTATGATATCAGCTGCTGATGTGAGGTCCTTGCGTAAAAGTCTCTGTGCCAAAAGAAAAAAAAAAAATGAAAAAAAGTCTCTGTGCCCCTTGTCCTCCAACTCTGAACCCCTCCTTTGTACACAACCCTCCCCTGTACACAGCCCTCCCCTGTACACAGCCCTCCCCTGTACACAGCCCTCCCCTGTACACAGCCCTCCCCTGTACACAGCCCTCCCCTGTACACAGCCCTCCTCTGAACACAGCCCTCCCCTGTACACAGCCCTCCCCTGTACACAGTCCTCCTCTGTACACCAACTCCCCTGTACACAGCCCTCGCCTGTACACAACCCTCCCCTGTACTCAGCCCTCCCCTGTACACAACCCTCCTCTGTACTCAGCCCTCCTCTGTACACAGCCCTCCTCTGTACACAGGTCTCCTCTGTAAACAGCCTTCCTCTGTACACAGACCTCCTCTGTACACAGCCCTCCTCTGTACACAGCTCTCCCCTGTACACAGCCCTCCTCTGTACACAGGTCTCCTCTGTAAACAGCCCTCCCCTGTACACAGCCCTCCTCCATACACAGCCCTCCTCTGTACACAGCCCTCCTCTGTAAACAGCCCTCCTCTGTACACAGACCTCCTCTGTACACAGCCCTCCCCTGTACACAGCCATCCTCTCTACACAGACCTCCTCTGTACACAGCCCTCCTCTGTACACAGACCTCCTGTCCTTGGCAGATGTCTCATTGATCTGGCATCTCCACCATCTTGGGGTTTCCATTGCTAACCAGGCTTCATCTTAGCAGCTTCAGGCAATGGCGTCTTGGGGCCTCTTGTCCCCATGGCTTCTGGCGGGGACGCCCCTCCTACTGCTTCCTGGCCTCCACAGCTCTCTAAAGCTGGGTTGGAAGAACTGAAGACCCTGTCACTCTTTTATTTTTCACACCTCTAGAGAAAGGACCAGATGGACCATACTACCAACTTTTGTTGCCAGCTTGGGATGGACCTTTGCTTCTTTCATCCGTACTATCAGCAGCTTTGGCATGTTGTGGTTTTCTGGGGATAGAAAACTCCTTAGGCTTTATCCTTCCACAAATCGGAAGCTTAGCTTGGATTGGGTCTTGCCCTGTGGGCACTCTATTCAGTAGAGCTAGAGGTGTCTCTGTCACAGCTCTAATCTCCTTAACAATGAGAGCCTCTCTTCCAGGACAAGCCTTGGCTGCAACATTATTAAGCTTCCTGCTGCTCCTTCTTCTCTCTCCAAACTGTACATTTTCTACTTCTTTCTTTTTCATTGTATACAAGCTGTGTAAAATCCACCATTGATAGCTACACCATAGATTCAAGGTTAGATTGTCTTGGAATTTCCTCTGACAAAGAAATTAGTTCATGATTTTTCTTTTCTTTGAGGCAAGGTCTTCCTTTAGTCCCAGCTGACCTGGAATTCACTATGTAGACCAGGCTGGCCTTGATCTGCCTGTCTCTGCCTCCTGAGCACTGGAATTAAAGGCATGCACCACCATGCCCAGGAGTTCATGATTGTTTGTTTTGTTTTGAGACAGGGTCTCCCTATAGCTCCAGCTGGCCTGGAACTCTGTAGACCAGGCTGGCCTGGAACTCACAGAGATCCCCCTGCCTCTACCTCCCCAGTGCTAGGATTAAAGGCTTTGCCACCACGCCTGGCTTAAAGACGGTTCTTAGCTGCCATGTGGGAGCTGGGAATTGAACCTGGGTCCTCTGCAAGAGCAGTTGGTACTCTTAACTGCTGAGCCCTCTCTCCAGCCCCAGTTCATGATCTTTTAATTCAGCCTCAGGCAAGTTCTTAGGCAGCAGGGAGATTCTTTGCCAGTATATCCCACTTGCTTCCTGAGTCCTTGTTTCCATCTAGCTCTAAAACTTCTTGAAATGTGTCTTTCTTTCTTTTTTTTTTTTTTTGTATGTGTATGCATGTACTGTCTGCATGCACGTTTGTGCACCTGTGTCATGCAATGCCGCAGAGGTCAGAAGAGGGTGTTAGATTCCCCTGGAACTGGAGTTACAGACGGTTCTCATCCGCCATGTGGGTGCTGAGGATCGAACCCAGGTCCTCTGGAAGAGCAGTCAGAGCTCTTAACTGCTAGGCCATCTCTCCAGCCCCGAACTGTGTCTTTCCTAGAAGGGTCCATTATGCTCTGCTTACAGCCTTGAATGGCTTTTCTAGTCCAAACTTCCAAAATCTTCCTCATTTCTCCAAAGAGCAACATGGCCATGTTCTTTGCAGCAACAGCCTGCTGTCTGGTACCAGCATCTATTATAGAAGATCATGACCTGGGCAGCATAGAAGCAAGAGTTTCTTTGATTTATGGTTCAGGGGAGATTAGAGTCCACCAGGGTAGGAAAGGCATGGCAGGGGGCAGGAAGATGAGCACTTACATCTTCAAAGGCACAGGAAGTTGAGAGAGAAAAACTACAAGTGGGTCAAAGTCATGAACTCTCAAAGGCCTCCCCCAGTGACCTGCTTCCTCCAGCAAGGCCACACCTCCTATGGGTTCCATGACCTCCCTAACCACCCTCCCTCAACTAACTGCCCCTCCAACTTCTGGCTTCTCTGAGCAATAAGACTCCTGTTCTAGTTTGTCTTCCATTGCTGTGACAAAACACTCTGACTGACACCAACTTGGGGAGGAAAGGGTTTATTCAGCTTACAGCTCCCGGGTCACAGTTCATCACTCAGGGAGCCCAAGGCAGGAACTCAGGGCAGGAACCTGGAGGCAGGAGCTGAAGCACAGGCCATGGAGGAATGCTGTTCACTGGCTTGCTCTCCTGGCCCATGCCCAGCCTGACCTCTTTTTTTTTTTTTTTTTTTTGGTCTTTTTTGAGAAATGTGTCTCTCTGTAGCCCAGCTGTCCCAGAAACTCGCTCTGTAGACCAGGCTTGGTCTTGAACTCACAAAAGATCTGCCCTGCCTCTGCTCCCAAGTGCTAGGATTAAAGACATGCGCCACCACACCCGGCCTCACCTGACCTCTTATTCCAGGTACACAACAACTGCCAGGTTGGGCCCACACCAAGTTGGGCTGGGCCCTCCCACATTGCCTCAACAATTCAAGACGATACTCCACAGAATGTGGCCACAGGCCAGTCCAATGGAGCCCAATTCCCCAATTGAGGCTCCCCTCTAACCCAGGTGTGTCAGTTTGACCAACTAAAGCTTCCAGCCACAAGATTGACCCCCTTGTCAACTTGACACACAAAAACGCATCACTATTAAACCACCACCGTTTCCAAGTTCTTACCCCAAAATAATGTGTTAACATTAATCACAACATAAGACAGTATCAACCTTAAAAGCCCCACAGTCCTTAAAATTTGTCCCAACACTTAGAAAAGTTCACAGCCATAAAAGTCTCTTAAACTGTGGCTTTAAATCCAAACAAGTACTGTCTTATTTCAAGAGGGAAGAATCATGCACACTCAAACAAAACCTAGTCCAGCAAGTAGCTCAAAGGCTGGACACCTGGACTTCACAATCTTCTGGGCTTCCAAAGGGTCCTCGGCAGGCTCCCCCTCTCTGACTTGGCAGCCATCCGTGGGCACACCAGCTTATCTTGGAAGGCTCAGGCCGATACTCATTCCACACCTGCTGCTGGCTTCTTTGGTGGTCATCCCATGGTGTCGGCATCTCCAGAAACGCTGGGGTCGCCACTGTAAACTGAGCAGACCTTCTACCAATGGTCTCTTCTGACCTCGTCTGGTGCAAACAGCCTCAGCTTCTCTCCATGACTTCCTGCATCCGGGGTCTTCACGCAACCAAGGTGCAACTTCCCAGAATGGGGCCTTTCCCTAACCTCTCACAGTGTCCAAGTCTTGGCTGTTCTCTGTGACCCCTCAAATTTCAACACAGAACCAATTTGAGGACTCTTACACGTTCCAAGTCCTGCTTCTGGCTTGTACATGGAGGCTCAGGCCCTCTTCTGTGGACCACAGCTTCTGTGGTGACCCTGAAGAAATTCTTCCTAGAAGATTTTCACCACAGTGATGCTGGTCTCTTGTTACTTACAGCTTGATTTTTCAGCCCCAGTAACCAGCATCAATTGTCCAGTTTAAGCAAAGATTTCCACTAATCGATTCTGGTCTCTTGTTATCACAGCATGATTCTTCAGCCCAGCTGAACCAGAACCGACAGTATTACACAGTCACTGAATGATCTCTGCTCCCTGTTTGAACTAGAAACTTCACAAAGCCAGGCCTCCATCTTCTACAACTCTTCAGACAAAACTGCTCCAAGTCAAGCAACGTATCTTAAGGCATTCATATGATCTTCCCTGCCAAAGTTCCAAACGCTCTACCACTGAATTCTTCCCCAACACCAAGGTTCAGGGGTCTGTCACAGCATTACCCCCACTCTTCTGTAACCAATTTCTGTTCTAGTGTGTCTTCCATTGCTGTGAACAAAAACTCTGACTGACAACCAACTTGGGAGGAAATGGTTTATTCAGCTTACATCTCCTGGGTCACAGTTCAATCACTCAGGGAGCCAAGGCAAGCGAAGCTCAGGGCAGGACCTGGAGGCAGGAGCCTGGAAGCACCAAGCGAACCATGGAGGATGCTGTTCACTGGCTTGCCTTACCTGGCCCATGCCCAGCCTACCCTTCTTATACGTACACAACAACCTGCACCAGGGTTGGCACCACCCATAGTGGGCTGGGCCCTCCCACATGCTCGAACCACAAGACAATACTCCACAGATGTGGCCACATGGCCAGTCCAATGGAGCCAATTCCCCAATTGAGGCTCCCTCAACCCAGGTGTGCCAAGTTGACACTAAAGCTGTCCAGCACAACTCCCTTCTCCCAGTGAGGCTCTCTCTGGAAGGTCAGTGATATTCCACTCCTCTCCCGCCTGCACTAAGTTCTAGCTCTCATGAGAAGATGCTCACTCTGGTTAGGGCCTGCTGATCTTCATCCTTTCTGTTGGAGAAGACTTACCTGCCTCTGCACCATGCACATCCTTCGTTCCTGTCACCAGACTTCCCTAAATTCTAGTCCTATCTTTGTCCTGTAGCAACTGACCATGGCCTTTGCACTGGCTGTTGGTACAGGTGGGAATCTATGATAGTTAACCTTCACTGCTAATTGGACTGGATTTTGGATCATCGTGGAAACACACTTCTGGGTGTATCTGACAAGTTAGCTTTACCTTGGGAAGGAAGACCACCCTGAACACGGGAGGCACCACCCATGGGCTGGAGTCCTAAACTCGGGGCGGGAGCTGAGCACCAGCATTTCTCTCTCTCTCTCTCTCTCTCTCTCTCTCTCTCTCTCTCTCTCTCTCTTCTCTCTCTCTCTCTCTCTGTGTGTGTGTGTGTTTGAGACAGTGTCTCCCTGTAGCCCCAGCTGACCTGGAATTCACTATATAGACCAGGCTGTCCTTGAACTCACACAGATCCGCCAGGTGCGCAACACCACTCCCGACACATTCTCTCTCTCTCTCTCTCTCTCTCTCTCTCTCTCTCTCTCTCTCTCTGTCTCCTTCTTGCCTGTGGATTTAACATGACCAGCTGCTTCAGGTTCCTGTTGTCATGACTACCCCCACCAAGACGGACCAGCCCCTCAGACTGTGAGCCAAAGTAATGACTCATGCTCAGGTCCATAAAGCAAGGATAGTGACAGTCAGGTGTAATGGTGCACTGACCCCACCACTTAGGAGGTGGAAGCAGGCAGACCTCTAGGAGGTTGAGGCCATCCTGGTCTACAAAGTGAGTTCGAGGCCAGCCAGGGGTACAAAGTGAGACTCTGTCAAAAACAACAACAAACAACAAACAAACAACCAACAACAACAAAAACAGAAGGCAAGGCTGGAGAGATGGCTCAGCAGTTAAGAGCACTGGCTGCTCTTACAGAGGACCCAGGCTCAAATCCCAGCATGGTGGCTAACAACCATCTATAACTCCAGTTCTAGAGGAATCCAACACCTTCTTCTGACCTCCGTGTGCATTGTAGAACATGGGTGCACTTACATACATTCATGTAATATACTCATACTCAAAACATTAAAATAATAAACATTTTTTAAACTCCAAAAGACAAAGTAAACTGAAGGTCCCTGGTGCAGCAAAAATACCACTGGCACACCCAGAGTGTCCATGGTGAGCACACCCAGAGTGTCCATAGTGGGCACACCCAGAGTGTTCTTGGTGGGCACACCCAGAGTGTCCATAGTGGGCACACCCAGAGTGTCCTTGGTGGGCACACCCAGAGTGTCCTTGGTGGGCACACCCAGAGTGTCCTTGGTGGGCACACCCAGAGTATCCATGGTGGGCACACCCAGAGTGTCCTTGGTGGGCACAACCAGAGTGTCCATGGTGGGCACACCCAGAGTGTCTTTGGTGTTCACACCCAGAGTGACCATGGTGGGTACACCCAGAGTGTCCTTGGTGGGCACGACCAGAGTGTCCATGGTGGGCACGCCCAGAGTGTCCATGGTGGGCACGCCCAGAGTGTCCTTGGTGGGCATGCCCAGAGTGTCCTTGGTGGGCACACCAGAGTGTCCATGGTGGGCACACCCAGGGTGTCCTTGGTGGGCACACCCAGAGTGTCCTTGGTGGGCACACCCAGAGTGTCCATGGTGGGCACGACCAGAGTGTCCATGGTGGGCATGCCCAGAGTGTCCTTCGTGGGCACGCCCAGAGTGTCCATGGTGGGCACGCCCAGAGTGTCCTTGCTGGGTACACCAGAGTGTCCTTGGCGGGCACACCCAGAGTGTCCTTGGCGGGCACACCCAGACTGTCCTTGGCGGGCACGCCCAGAGTGTCCTTGGCGGGCACACCCAGAGTGTCCATGGTGGGCACACCCAGAGTGTCCATGGCGGGCACACCCAGAGTGTCCTTGGCGGGCACACCCAGAGTGTCCTTGGCGGGCACGCCCAGAGTGTCCTTGGCGGGCACACCCAGAGTGTCCATGGCGGGCACGCCCAGAGTGTCCTTGGCGGGCACGCCCAGAGTGTCCTTGGCGGGCACGCCCAGAGTGTCCATGGCGGGCACGCTCAGAGTGTCCTTGGTGGGCACGCCCAGAGTGTCCTTGGGGGGCACACCCAGAGTGTCCTTGGTGGGCACACCCAGAGCTTGTGCTTGTTCTCTCCCTCTCACTTGCTTTCCCCCTCTTTCCACAACACTCCTCTCTCTCTCTGTCTCTCTCTCTCTCCATGCCCCTGCTCACTGCCCCCCAGTACACATGTGGCCACCTTTGGGGTGCTCTGTGCACATCTGCTGCCTCCCCTTGAACACATGGCCTTGGGGCAGAGCCCATGAAGGCTCAGCTCGGTGGTCCCAGCTCTTCATAGTGCCTAGCACCTAAGTGCTCTGTAGTCCAAGTTCAGTAGCCAGTGAGACTCGCACTCTGCCTTTCCTACTCCCTCCTTGACACTTTATGGAAGTCTTCACCACCTCAGAATAAAGCTGCCCATGAAACTTCTGTTTCCCTAGAGTAAAAAATATATTTTCTAGGGTTTTAAATTTTTGTTCTACTGAGCTACCATATGCCTATTCTTCCTTCTCTCCATTAGCCTTTGCTTGCTTGGGAGATTTTATTGATTTGTTGGTCCTTTAAAATGTTAACATTGATTGCTTTCAAATCTTAATTTACAGGAAAAAAAATTACAATGAAAGACTGACTCCATCCGTGCCCGACTCAGATGAAGGTGGTAAATGGGAGTGGCAAGGCCCTGATGGCTGGATTAAAAGGTCCTGGCAAGGTGCCGTGGCCTCCGTCACACGGCCAGTCCTCCTGCTGGGCCTCCTCTGGAAGGGCTGAAGGATTCAGGGCTAACCCAGGCTTGTACACTGAAGTCCTCTCAGATCCCAGCACCCCGGTGGGGTCTGAACTTTTGCTATTGGGTGTGTGACAGTTCGTGTTGTTGAGACCGGCTTCTGCGAACTGCGGCAGGCTTATCTTGACTAGTTAACTGACAAGGGAAGATCCGTGTTGCTTGTGGAGAGACTGTTATCTGGTGGGGACCCTGGACTCTACAACATGGAGAAAGCAGAGTGAGCACCAACACTGCCACTTCCTGATTCTGGATGCCACGTGACCAGCAGCTTCCAGCTCCTGCTTTGCCGACTTCCCCACCATGAGACCCTTCAACTCTAAGCCAGAACAAGCCCTTTCTCCTTCAGTTGCTTTGTCGGGATATTTTATCCTAGCAGAAAGACAAGAAACCAGACACAGCGCCACTTCATCCACAGGATGGCGGCTCTACCCTGTCATGACTTGGTTCTTAGCCTCAGCCTCTAACGGCTGCGCTATCCCTCCAGCCCACCTTTCCTCTTTCAAAGTGGCCTTGGAGAAAAATTTTCTTCCCCCAGCATCGGTGTTTCAGGAATTTTAAATGTAGATTTAGGAAAGGAGAAAGATTTGTAAACACACACACTCACACACACACACACATATACATACACATACACACGCACACACATACATACACATACACGCACACACACATACACAACACACATGCAAACACACACACATATGCATACACACATACACACGCACATACACATACACACACAATACACACGCACACACCCACATACATAACACACAGACATACACAGACACATACATAACAGACACGCACATGCACACATGTACACACGCATACACACATACACATACGTGCACACATGCACGCACACACATATACACACACATACACACACATACACAACACACATGCACACACACAGACATATACACACACATACACACATATACACATGCACACATGCACACACACATACACACATACACAACAGATGCACACATACACAACAGACACGCACACACATACACACGCGCACACACACGCATACACAATGCACACGCACACACACATGCACACACATACATAGACACATATACAGACACACACACACATACACAACAGACACACATACACAACAGACAACGCACACGCATACACACACATACACACAAACACAACACACATGCACACACATACACACATACACACCACACATGTACACACACACACACACATACACACACACACACACATACACACACATACACACACACACACCCCTCTCTTGGCCTTCTGCCACTTTTTAACACCCGCTATCCATTTGCCCAGAGGCCTTCAGTTACGAAGCAGCTTGCCAGGCAGGGTCCTCATGCTCCTGGGTGGATCTAGCATTCAAAATGGCCCTGAGGTTAGAGCCAGCAATAGCTGGCGTCTTCAACCATCACTCTCTCCACACCACAGACCATGAAGGATCATGCCAAGACCACCCTTCCACAAACTGGCCCTTAAAGGCCTTGTCAGAAGCCCCGGAGTCTTGTTTCTGGAAGGAAAGAGGTCTGTTTCAATGTCAGGCTGACATGCACAAAGGTTCCCACAGCCAGTGCGGCCTGCATCCTTTGATTCTAGCTGAGAGTCAGTGCGATGGGAATCTACATCCATGCTGCTTTGCAGACAAGGGCTGGGCAAGAGGGAGGCTAAGGACATTGCGACAGGACCTGGGGAGGCTGTGTGACACAGCCACTGTTAAGATCACCCAAACTCATCCCAGATCCCCAGCTCTTCCTAGTGTGTGTGTTGAGGGGGGAGTCAAGCATGAAGCATCTGGGGGTTTCGTCAGTGAGTACTGGAGCTCAGGCTGGTGGTTTCTGGGCTTGGCAGCAAGAGATGAAATGTTAGATCTTATAGGAGAGGTTCTGAGTTCTTCAAGGCCAGGACTTGCTCCAAACAGACTATCACAATGAAAACGGTAACAGGGAACTGGGATGCTGAAGTCAGACCTCAGTAGGAGGTACAAGACCACTCTACTGTAGACTGGAGGCCCTCTGGGCCTAGACCTGGGCAAGTCTGTCTTTGCAGGTAGAGTCTCCCCTGTCTAGATGATTTGTTTAAGCACAAGGACCACACCTAGCTCTCTCCACCCAGTGCATGTATGGCTCAGGGGAGGTGCTCACTAAACACTTTCTGAGTGAGTAGACATGGTCCAAGCTGTTAGGGAGTGGAAACAGCACACCAGGCACTGCCTGTCTCAACTGGAAGAGCCGCTACCATCATCACTGGGGTTATGTTCCAACAAAGCCTTCGAATTGACCCTAAGCCTTCAGCGTTGCAGTGCAGGCCGGGCCTACTCACCACGCTAGGCCCTGTGGGCTGAGCCCTCAGGAGGGGATTAAGGCCTTTCACTGGGGCCTGGTAAACTCTCCTGGCAGCTTGGTTCCTCCTCTTCTCTGCACGTGGCTGGTTACCCTTCTGCTTTCTGCAGTGTCCGTCAGACTCTCTCCAGAAGCAAAGGACACCAGTGCCTTGATCCTGGACTTCTCGGCCTTCTGAATACTTGAGTCAAAGCAAATCTCTACCTCATGAATTACCCGACCTCAAGAATTCTGTTAAGGCAACAGAAAACAGACTAAGGAGTCATACGGCTCCAGCTGACAGACAGACAGACAGACAGACAGACAGACACACACACACACACACACACACACACTGAGACAGTGTCTCACATAGCACAGGCTGGCCTTGAACTCACTGCATAGCCAAGGACAACCTTCAACTTCTGATCCTTCTGCCTCCAAATCTCAAGAACTGTGATGACAACACCTGGTTTTATGTAGTGCTGGGAGGGTGGAGCTGAGGGCTTTACGCATGTTAGGAAAGTATTCTACCAACTGTGTGACAGATGCCGCCCTGTCCATTTGTGTATGTGTGATGTGTGTGTGCATTCTGCCATGCCATGAACGCAGAGCTCAGAGGACAACCTTGAGTGCTAGTCCTCGCCTTTCACCTCGTTGGACGCAGTGTCTCTCTGCTGTCTGCTGCTGTCTGTCTGCTGTCTGTGTGCTCTCTGCTGTCTCCCAGGCCAGCCTGTGAGCTCCCAGAGACTCTCCTGTCTCTGCCTCAAAACTGTAGGGTAGGAGCCCTGGGACTACACTCAGAACTCAGCTTTATGTGCATTCTGGGGATCTGAAGTCAGGTCCTTATGCTTGAACGGAAAGTACTTTACCCACGAAGCAATCTTCCCAGCCCTTATTTTAATGAACACATAGAGTGCTCCACATATGCCAGCAAATGTCAACTAATTTAATCCTTAACCCCTTGAAGAGTGCATTTTTATTAATTGTCTTTAATGAATGAAGAAGCAAGTGTGTGCGGTCAAGTAATTGACCAAGATGACACAGTGAGTGATAGATCTGGGAAGTCATCCAAGGCTTTCTCACTGTGTTCACATAAACCAGCCACAACAGCTACATGGATCTGGATTTACCTATGACTTATGATCTGTGACCCTCTAGGAGCCATTCACGAGCAGCGCCAAGCATCCTAGAGAGTCTGAGATGCTGATGCCGGCCAGCAGCTGTGGGAGGGAATACCCCCTCCTCTGTACATCCCTGAAATGCAAATGAGACACTGGCAATTGCTTTGTGGGACACTTGCCCGGGACCTCCTGGACTGGGCCACCTACTGCAGGGCCAGCTTCCTGGATTTGTTTGAGACCAGTGGGGTTCCTCTGCTCTCAGGAGGGTGCTGTGCTGTGTGGTGCTCTCTGGATGTCATCTTGAAATTCCTAATACTTTCCGAGTAAGCGCTCTGGGCTTTTTAGTTTGCTCTGAGCTCTACTCATTAGGTAGCTGGCCCTGCTTGCCCAGAAGATTTGTCTTAATTTCTTCAGAACCCTTCCTCTCTTGCCCACAGAAATCTACCTTTTATAATCTTGGTAAATTCTTTTTTTTTTTGGTCTTTTTATTTATTTATTTAACTTTATTTATTTCTGTATGTGTATGAATGTTCTGTCTGCATGCAGGTTTGTGCACCCGTGTCGTGCAATGCCGTGGAGGTCAGAAGAGGGTGTTGGATTCCCCTGGAACTGGAGTTCTCCTGGAATTGGAGTTTTAGACGGTTCTTAGCCGCCATGTGGGTGCTGGGGATCGAACCTGGGTCCTCTGTAAGAGCGGTCGGCGCTCTTAACTGCTAGGCAATCTCTCCAGCCCTTTTTTTGGTCTTTTTGAGATAGGGTCTCCCTGTAGCCCCAGCTGTCCTGGAACTCACTCTATAGACCAGGCTGGCCTTGAACTCACAGAGATCTGCCTGCCTCTGCCTCCTAAGTGCTAGGATTAAAGGTGTGCACCACCACGCCCGGCTTAATCTTGGTAAATTCTTAAAAAAAAAAAATCTTCATAAATTCTTGTCACTTACAGGTGTTAAGAGAGTATACTGGTCTGCCCAGAGTGGTGACACACGCCTTTAATCCCAGTACTCAGGAGGCAGAGGCAGGTGGATCTCTGTGAGTTTAAGGGCAGCCTGGTCTACATAGTGAATGAGTTCCAGGCCAGCTGGGGCTACAGGGATACCCTGTCTCAAAAGAGAGAGAGAGAGAGAGAGAGAGAGAGAGAGAGAGAGAGAGAGAGCAGGTCAATTCCATTACGCAGTTTCTTCTGTACTCTTGTCTTTCCCCTGAAGCTGACTAGAAATCTGTCATAAACCCGGACTCAGACTCTGCAGCCTTCCTGCACTGTCCCCATGTTATTTCAGTCCTGGTCTCCAGGCTCCCTGATGTTCTTAGGGTGAGATAAAGATTGTGAGGGCTGAGGCAAGTTGTTAGCACATGATTTGAAAAGCGCATCCATAGTCTACATTAAACAAGACTGAAGAGGCACATCAGAGGATGTAGTGGCTAATACTGTAACCTCTTGGGATACTGAGGATTGTTGTGAGTTCAAGACAAGTTTGGGCTAGTGTGACAACTATGAGTCAAAGAGAGGAAGAGGAAAGAGGTTACTAAGTTAAGTGTGGACCTCATTTAGATCTTCTTTCAAATAAGCTAACTATAAAAAGCAATTTTCTGACAATCAGGACATTTTGAACATATACTAGGTAATAAATGATATTGAAGGATTATGCTTTATTTTTGTTAGGTGTGAAAAGCATCATGCTTACAAAAGAAAAGGCCATGTTCTAAATTAGAGAAGCACTTGAAGTAGTTAGGGCATTATGACATTGTATCTGGGGTTTTCTTGGAAAAACTAATTTTGAGAAAAGATGCCAGGCTGGTGGTGCCTTTAATCCCAGAATTCAGGAGGGAGAGGTGGGCAGATAGCTATGATATCAAGGCTAGCCTGGTCTGCGTAGGGAGTTCCAGGCAACCTGGGACTTTAGGAAGACAGAGAGAGAGAGAGAGAGAGAGAGAGAGAGAGAGAGAGAGAGAGAGAGAAAGAACCCTGTTTCCAGAGGACCAGAAGCAGGCATTAGACGTTAGGTCTACTGAGCTTTGCCCTCTACGTCTAAGTGCCATCATCTCCAGCTGTGTCAGGTATGAGGCCATGGCTCTGCTGAACCACCTCCACTGACTGCTGAACCACCTCCACTGACTGCTGAACAACTACCACTGACTGCTGAAGCACCACCACTCACTGCTGAACGAACTCCACTGATGGATGAACCACCACCACTGACTGCTGAACCATCACCACGAACTGCTGAATCATCTCCAGTCACTGCTGAACCACCTCCACTGACTGATGAACCACCTCCACTCACTGCTGAACCACCTCCACTGACTTCTGAACCACCTCCACTGACTACTGAACCATCTCCACTCACTGGTGAACCACCACCACTGACTGGCTGATGAAACATCACCACTGACTGCTGAACCACCTCCACGGACTGCTGAACCACCTCCACTCACTGCTGAACCACCTCCACTCACTGCTGAACTACCTCCACTCAATGCTGAACCACCTCCACTGACTGGCTGATGAACCACCTCCACTGACTGCTGAACCACCACCACTGACTGCTGAACCACCACCACTGACTGCTGAACCACCTGCACTGACTGCTGGACCACCTCCACTGACTGCTGAACCACCTCCACTCACTGCTGAACCACCTCCACAGACTGCTGAACCACCACCACTGACTTTTGAACCACCTCCACTCACTGCTGAACCACCTC
>VZQC01015735.1:1664442-1707748 GCA_009823505.1 Rhizomys pruinosus
TGGAGTTCTCCTGGAATTGGAGTTTCAGACAGTTCTCGGCCGCCATGTGGGTGCTGGGGATCGAACCCTGGTCCTCTGCAAGAGCGGTCGGCGCTCTTTTTTTTTTAATTTTTTAAATTAATTTTATTTATTTATGTATGTGTGTGAATGTACTGTCTGCATGCAAGTTTGTGCACCCGTGTCGTGCAATGCCACGGAGGTCAGAAGAGGGCGTCGGATTCCCCTGGAACTGGAGTTCTCCTGGAATTGGAGTTTCAGACGGTTCTCGGCCGCCGGTTCTCGGCCACCATGTGGGTGCTGGGGATCGAACCCGAGCGGTCGGCGCTCTTAACCGCTAGGCCATCTCTCTAGCCCCACTATCCAGGATACTTAACAATATTTGGGAGATATTTATACTTAGAGTTTTTGCTATCTGAAATTAAAATTTAAGTAGAAGTCGTTTTTTCATCTGGGCTCTTTTAGGCATGACAAATTCTAATCCCCAAGAGGCAGGGGAGACAAAATAAGTGTAAAGCAGTAGAGAGACCTGGGGAATTATGATTTAGATCAGGAACAGCCCTTAGGCTCCTGGGTTTCCACTCAGTCATCCGCTGAGGGTGCTGCTTAGGGAAGGGATGCCACCCTTAGGAGGCGGGGCTTAACTGGAGGAAGTTGGTCAGTGGACAGCAAGCTTTGAAGAGTCTAGCTCAAGCCCCCGTTCCCTCTGTACTCCGCTCCCTGAGTGCTCACCCACTTACCGCATGCTCAGCAGGAGAGACTGTGCCCCTCAAACCATGAGCTAAAATCAACTTTCGTCTCTCTCGCTCTTTTTTTTAGTCCCAGATGGCCTGGAACTCACTCAGTAGACCAGGCTGGCCTTGAACTCACAGAGATCCACCTGCCTCTTCCTCCTGAGTGCTGGGATTAAAGGCGTGCGCCACCATGCCTGGCCTAAGACAGCTCTTAGCCGCAATGTGGGTGCTGGGAATTGAAACCAAGTCCTCTGCAAGAGCAGTCAGTGCTCTTAACTGCTGAGCCATGTCTCCAGCCCCATCCTTCCTTTCTTAACCAGCTCCTCTTTATCTGGTTGGTTGGTCTTTTGAGACAGGGCTTTTCACAGTGCACACTGGCCTCAAACTTGCTGGATAGTTGAAGATGACAAACTGACCCTCCTTTTCACTCTCCTGAGTGCTAGAATTATAGGCATGTGTTGCCATGTTCAGCCCTGAAGTTACTTCTTGTTACAAATCTGGTCACAGCAATGAGAACAAATAGCTACTATAGAGACCATGGTAGAACAAGAGAAGACATATTCTGCTTAAGGAGAACAGCTCACGGGCTGGAGAGATGGCTCAGCAGTTAAAACCACATGCTGTTCTTGTGGAGGACCTGGGTTCAGTTCCCAGCACCCACAGGATGGCTCACTACTTCAAGGAAATCAACACCTTCTGATTGCCAATGGCACCAAGCACACAGGTGGTCTGAGTACATACATTCAAGCACAAACACAAACACAAAATAAAACATTTAAAGAAAGAGGACATCCCAGGTTTGCTCAATGGTCAACACATAAAAACATGGTCTATTGTTTATTTTTCAGTTTTTTCAAGAGAAATTGGACTTTTGGATTATCATGTGAATTATCCTAATTATCTAACATAACTGAATATTTCCACATTTTTAAAACACTGTGTGGTTTCAAAAACACCAAACAAAACAAAACAAAACAAAACAAAACACTGTGTGGGCCAAACAAAACCATATTGTATTCAGCCTGAAGACTACTGACGTTCAGTTTATACTTTAGAGGGCAAAATGCCTGGGTAGGGGCTGGAGAGATGGCTCAGCAGTTAAGAACACTCGCTGTTCTTCCAGTGGACCTGGGCTTGAGTCCCAACATGCACATGGCAACTAACAACAGTCCATTACTCCAGTTCTAGGGGATCTAGCACCCTCTTTTGGCCACTGTGGGCATTGTACACACATGGTGCACTTACATATAAACTGGCAAAACACTCATACACATACAAGTAATAAATAAAATACTTTTGGGGGAGCTGGAGAGATGGCCTAGCAGTTAAGAGTGCCAACTACTCTTGCAGAGGACCTGGGTTCGATCCCCAGCACCACATGGTGGCTAAGAACCATCTTTAACTCCAGTTCCAGGGGACTCTGACACCCTCTTCTGACCTCCGTGGCATTGCATGACACGGGTACACAAATCTACATGCAGACAGTACATTCATGCACATAAAAAAATAATAAAATAAAAATAAATAAATAAATAATACTTTTAAATGCCTGGGTAGAAATTTTTAAATAAGGTAATATATGCCTGCAGAGGATGCAAACATCAATTAAGGTGAACACGAACGCTTTCCTCCTCTAGTCTACTGGTCCATGGAGTCTGAGGTCATATGCTAAGAATTTCGAAATTCATTTTGTAAAGCCAGAGGATAGAATAAATCCAAAATCTGAAATGTCTAGATTTTTCTAGTGAACTCTGTGTGCTTGGGAGTGCGTGGGTGTCTATACAGAAGCATGTGACAGGGTTAGTTACAGTTTGAGTATGAAATGTATCTCATCGGCTTAGGTGTGGCTGGGTTGGCCCTCAGCTGGTAATGCTATTTGGGGAGGTGGGGGAACCTTAGGTGGTGGACACCCCTGGAGGTAGCAGCTCACAGGGGGTTGTGCCTTTGGAGGGCATCTAGTCCATGGCTTCTTCTGTCCCTCCCCCTGACTTCTGGCTACATCAACAGAGCTCTACTGCACATTTCTGCATGATGCTCTTCCAACCACTGCCTTGGAACAACATGGCTACTGAGCCGTGAACTGAAATCCGAAAAGCAGAAACCAAAATAAAACGTGCCTCCTTTAAGTGTTCTCCCAGGGATTTGTCTAACTAACACATCAAGGAGGCTCGTTGCTGTGGAAAATTAGAAATGTCCTGCTGCTCATTTTTCTGGATGATCCAGAAAAACATGCCCATCTCAAAATCCTTGACTTAGCCACTTCTGAAGACTCCCCCCATGTGATTCGTGACAGTGCTGTCCCAGGTTATGGGGTTGATGGATCGACACCCGGGAGACCTTGTTTATTCATGACAGTTTCTGGAGAGAAGAAGGAAAATGGGGCTGGGGAGATAAACGAAGAGAACTTGAACTTCATCTGCCAGGTTTTATTTTTTGACTTTTAAAACTTCCCTGAGACAAGCATGTCAGATTGTAATTTTCTGGTAATGGGTGGTAGGTGTGGGTTATATTGCTCCCTGACGGTTCTCTACTGATTATTTTTTTCCAAGCTTACAAAAGGGAGAAACGGGTTTGGAAAGAGAACTTTTTTTTCTCCTACCTTGTGTCTACACAATGTGCTGTGCCCCTGTATGGAGCCTGAGGGGGAACTCAGCTACCCTCTCATCTTGCTCCCTCATCTTGTAGGCCTTTAGTGTTCTAGATCTGGGGGCTCCTTACAGAACAGCTGGCCCAATGAGTTCCAGACTATCCTGGAAGCCATGGCTTGAGCATTAAATATTTCAAGGCTGTTGTGGGGATTTCAGAAACTCCTGTGTCTTCTTTGTCCAACTGTTTCTTCTGGTAACAGAGTGCCACAGGCTGGGTAAATGATAAATAATGGAAGTTTATTCAGGTCAAGATTCCAGGGGCTGGGAAGTCTAAGATGAGATACCCCTGGTGAGGACCTTTTTTCTGTTTCATACATGGTGAAGGGTAAGTGAACATGTGTAAGAACAGGGTGGGGGGGGCAGACAATGGATATGTCATCAAACATATAAGAAACTTGTAAGGGCAGACCCCAATGGACGTGCAGAGAGAAACCAGGCCGTCAGGAGGAAAGATTCCAGTTGCCGCCCAAAGTAGCTAACTCATGGCTTGCTTAACCCTGCCCACAAGCAAATGTTCAAAGCTGTTATCTACGTGACAGTTGGAAGGTTTCACTGCTTGCTCGGGAATCGCTTGAGCGGGAACTATGCAATGTTAATTGTTAAACCCATTGGATAATAGGTAAGGCATGTTTAAACCGATAGATTACAATTATATGTACTGGTACAAAATGATTGGCCAAAAAAGCGCGGGCCTCAGGACAAAGGCCTGAAGGACTTATAAATATAATCCGACCCCTTTATTTGGGGTCTTGCCTATCTCGCTCTGACCTGTCGGGAAGGAGGCTTGACCCTGACTAGCCAGCCTCACAATAAACACCTGCTTGCATATTGCATTCTTTGCTGCTCCTTTGTCGGTGCGGGGATTTTCGGACTCGGGTTCGAATAAACTTAACAAACTCTTTTTCTCCCTGTAGCCCCAGCTGTCCTGGAACTCACTCTGTAGACCAGGCTGGCCTTGAACTCACAAAGATCTGCCTGCCTCTGCCTCCCAAGTGCTAAGATTAAAGGTGTGCGCCACCACACCTGGCTGAAACTCACTCTTTCAATAACCAACCCACTTCTGTGCTAAGGACATTAATCCATTTTCGAAAACACCTAACTATCTCTTTAACACTCCACAATTAGGGTTCAAACGGGATGGGATACAGTTTTTTTGTTTTTTTGAGGCAGGGTCTCCCTGTAGCCCCAAGTGGCCAGGAACTTGCTATGTAGATCAGGCTAGCCTCTAATTTACAAAGATCTGTCTGCCTCTGCCTCTGCCTCTCAAATGCTGAGATTAAAGGCTTGTGTGCCACCCCCTGTGGTCATGTGTAAGCTTTTAAAGTTGCTAATTCATATTCTCTCTCTCTCTCTCTCTCTCTCTCTCTCTCTCTCTCTCTCTCTCTCTGTCTTTTTGAGACAGGGTCTCCCTGTAGCTCCAGCTGGCCTGAACCCCCTATGTAGACCAGGCTGGCCTTGAACTCACAGGGATTCACCTGCCTCTGTCTCCTGAGTGCTGGGATTAAAGGTGTGCTCTGGCTTAAAGTTGCTGATCTTTCATCACGGGGTTGGAAATCTGAGGAATCTGAACTGAACTGAGACAGGAACAGCACTGAGGGTCTTGATATGCCTTTGTAAATCTCCTCTGTGGCTGGGTCAGAGGTCAGGCTGCTGCACAGTGCACAGGAAAGCCTTAAGATTTTCCAGTAACTGGAAGGCTATGTCTGAATGTGTTTCCTGGAGTTGTAGATTCCTAGGCAGGGGTGGAAATGAGGAAGGAGGGGGTGTACTTGGGAGGGCCCCATCCTTTGTTCATCCTTCTGCCTCCAGATGACTAAAGAAACTGCTAGAAAGCTATTAGAAGGGGGAGGATAATAAATCTTTACATTTAAAAACAATGGCTACTCCTCAGAGCCCTGTGCACAGAAGTGTGTTTGCCCCTTGGCCTCCTTTTATCCTCCCTCCGTCTTCAAAGCATGTTTTCCTAATTCTGTCTCTCTGAGTCTGCTTTGTGTCAGTCTGTCTTTTGTTTTACTTTCCTATTTATAATTTTCATTGAAAAGGGCAGGGCAGGCCTGGGAGTTCTCCCTCCTCAGGCACAGCCGGCTCTGTTTCTGGGGAGGGTTTGTCGTTGAGAGATACAGGTGGTGAGGGTGCTCGGAGGACCCATGAACATGGAAGAGACACAGCCAAGCAGCCCCCAAACACCCGCTTGGCATTGTGCCATGCCACACAACACCCTGAGTCATCTGCTTCTGGGAATTGTGGATCAGAAGGCCTTCTGAAGCTTTCCATCAGGGGCTGTTACAAAGGCTCAGCAGTTAAGAACAATGGCTGCTCTCACAGAGGACCTGGGTTCAGTTCCCAGCACCAATATGGCAGCTAACAACCCTCTCTAACTTCAGTTCCAAGGGATCCAATGCCCTTTTCTGGCTTCCATGGGAATGGCAAGCACATGGCCCACATACCTACAGGCCCTCATACACACATATACAATAAAATAAATCTTTTAAAAAAAGTGAGTCTGGGGGCTGGAGAGATGGCTCAGCAGTTAAGAGCGCCGACTGCTCTTGCAGAGGACCCAGGTTCAATTCCCAGCACCCACATGGTGGCTAAGAACCGTCTTTAACTGCAGTTCCAGGGGAATCTGACGCCCTGTTCTGACCTCCGCAGCATTGCATGACATGGGTGCACCAACCTACATGCAGACAGTACACTCATACACATAAAAAATAATTTAAAAAAAATCTAAAAAAAATTTTTAAAAAATGAGTCTGGAGAGATGACTCTGCAGCTAAGAACACTGGCTGCTCCTGCAGAAGACCTAGGTTTAGTTCCTAGCACTCACATGGCAGCTAACAACCATCGATGATCCCCTCTTCTGGCCCCAGAAGTCTGCACCCTTAACTTTGAAGGTAAGTACTAATTAAGTTAATCACGACATTTCTAGTCCCTCTGTGGAGTACTGTATTAGGAGAGGCTAGATCACATGGCTCTGACTAATAAAGTATAGAAAAGTCTTAAGGACTGGTGGAATTTCTGGGAAGGAGATCCAGGAAGCAGTAACCTTTCACTCTGGGTACAGTCTCCATGAGGTTCCTTAAAGTACCTCTGGCATCTCAGCAGCCTGAGGAGGAAAGTTGACAAAGACAGGGCGGAGCAAGAGTCCTGATGCCCTGGAGCCTGGATTGCCTCTGACCAGTTTGACTATGATTACCAAAACCTAAACCTAAGGATTGAGGGTTCTGTACTAGCAATCAGACCTCACACAGTTACTCATAGGCTAGTCCATTCAATCTTTTTTGTCTTTTTTTGGTCTTTTTTGAGACAGGCCTGGAATTCACTCTGTAGACCAGGCTGGCCTTGAACTCACAGAGATCTGCCTGCCTCTGCCTCCTAAGTGCTAGGATTAAAGCCAGGCACCACCACACCTGACAAATTCATTCAACCTTTTTTTTTTCACATAAATTTATTTTTATTTTTTTAACAAATCTAGACCCATGTCCCCCCCATTCCCCCACCCCACCAGAGCTCATGCATTCTGCCAAACATGCTTTTTATCTCTTTCTCAGTCTTTCTCAATATTCTCCATGAGGAAGTTGACTGTTTTGAGCAGAGGTTCACTGTTTCAGTCAGTTCTTCAATGCAGTCCTTTCTGTTGTTGTTGTTGTTGTTGTTGTTGTTGTTTCCAATATTCATCACTTCCAACTGCTTTGGACAAAAGCTCAGGGGGCCATACACAAGAAATACTTACCACTAGGTAATTGCACTAGCATCCACAGATGAGGGATACCATTCATCGTTTGTTTTTCTGGGACTGTGTTACTTCACTCATGAAAATCAGCATGAAAATCCATTCAATCTTACATAGCTCCTTTTCACAGCATTAAAAAATGCCTGGGGCTGGAGAGATGGCTCAGCGGTTAAGAGTACTGACTGCTCTTGCAGAGGACCCTGGTTCGATTTCCAGCACCCACATGGCAGCTAAGAATGGTCTAGGCTTGGTGGTGCACGCCTTTAATCCTAGCACTTGGGAGGCAGAGGCAGAGGCAGGTGGATCTCTGTGAGTCCAAGGCCAGCCTGGTCTACAGAGTGAGTTCCAGGACAGCTGGGGCTATAGGGAGACCCTGTCTCAAAAAGAAAAGAAAAGAAAAAAGGAAAAGAAAAAAAAATCCACTTTATATAGTCAAATACCAGCAGAAATCAAGTTCAATCCAGCCAGTTATGTCTTGATGAAGGAGATGGCCCCTGGCCTCTTCCCTCTGGGCAGAGGCAGAATTTTTCCCACTAGTGATAAGTACAATAGAAGATCAGGTATTCTGAAAAATCCTATCATTATCTAATTCTTTTTTTTATCTAATTCTTTAAAATACTTGAAAATTTAAAAGTTTTTTGTTTTGTTTTGTTTTCCTTTGAGGCAAGGACTCCTGTAGCCTAGGCTGGCTTCAGATTTGCTGGGTGGTGGAATTATAGGTGTGTGTTATCATGGTTGTTTTACGCAGTGCTATGGATTGAACCCAGGGTTTCTTGTATGCTAAGCAAGCACTCAACCAGCCCTAAACTTTAAAAATGTATTGTTGAGCTCACACATGCACACACACACACACACACACACACACACTAAAAAGGCAAAAACAACCATCTGTATCTCCAGTTCCAAGGGATCTGACTCTTCTGACTTCTGCAGGCATTGCACAACACAGGTACAATTACATACATGCAGGTAATACACTTATACACATAAAATAAAAATAACAGGGCTGGAGAGATGGCCTAGCGGTTAAGAGCACCGACCGCTCTCACAGAGGACCCGGGTTCAATCCCCAGCACCCACATGGCAGCTGAGAACTGTCTGAAACTCCAATTCCAGGAGAACTCCAGTTCCAGGGGAATCCGACACCCTCTTCTGACCTCTGCGGCATTGCACAACACGGGTGCACACATGCATGCAGACAGCACATTCATACACATACAGAAGAAAAAAAATTAAATATTTTCCTTAAAAAAAAAAAAAGGAAGAAGCACAGACCTCTGGTGACAGGGCCTTATGATCAGAACTGGATCAGCTTGGTCTGGAGGCAGCACTTAGGCGCTGTCCTTGCAGCAGTCTGGTCTGAGGTCTTGAGGAAGTCCTTAATTCTTTTTTGCAACGGAGACTATTAGAGTTCTACAACTGATCACACACAGAGAATAAATGTCTGTGAGATGCCCAGCCCTAAGTGACACATCTGTAGTGGAACCTCTAGACCTAAGGTTCATGGAGCATAAAATAGAACAGAGGGTAGAGAGAACACTAATGCATCCCACAACTCTTACCAGCAAAACCTCCTCATGCATCAGAGAGCAAAACCCACATAAGGTCACAGCTGGCCAAAGTGTAGAGCACAAAAGACTAAAGAGTTCATGTCGCTGGACAGGACTCCTATATTGAAGCTCACCACTCATGGCTCAGGGACCATTGGAAGAGGGGTAAGAAGATTCTAAGAGCCAGGGCTGATGTATGGATGTAAGGAAGCAGAGTCTTCCAGGCCTCTGGGAACTTGCTCATATGAACTTACAGCAATGGTGACAGCATGCAAAAGACCTATGCTGACTCGACAGACGAACACCCAACACAGAAGTGGGGAAATAGGCAGGGGGCCCCAACCTTAGCCAAGGAACTACTGGCAGTACTGGCAGCTGATCACTGCCGGTGAAGGAAAGTTGATCGTTAAGGGAGTAGCTCTAGATAGGCTAACTAAAAGAACTTGCACCAAGGGACATCTGGGTACACAAACTTGACTCTACAGGTCTTAACATATATGACAGAATGCATGGAATCTGGTGGTGGTAGGGTTGTGAGGGGTGCAGACAGGGGAAGGGGTCTAAATATGATTACAATATAATTGCATTAAATGCGCAAAAATGCAATAAAAAATACATTGAGACAATAAAGAAGGGATTTGGGAAAGGTTTGGGTTTCTCTCCTGGGAGAAGGTCTGCCTTGAAAAATTTTATAGCAATCTTGTTTCCCAGATGAACAAATCTTTTAGTTGTTTTAGTTTTTTGAGATAGGCTGTCAATATGTAACCCTGGTTGGCTTAGAACTCACTGTTTAGACTAGGTTGGCCTCAAACTCACTGAGATCTGCCTGCCTCTGCCTCCTGAGTGCTGGGGTTAAATGTGTGCACCATAATATACAGCTCTTCTTTAATAGTTTGTTTTTTTTTTGGTCTTGTCGAGACAGGGTTTCCCTGTCGCCCCAGCTGTCCTGGAACTCGCTCTGTAGACCAGGCTGGCCTTGAACTCACAAAGATCCACATGCCTCTACCTCCTGAGTGCTAGGATTTCAATAGTTATTAAAAAGCATTCCACAAAAGAAGTGTTTAGAATTTATTCTCAACTGCACATGTCATGCCAGTAAATATTATTTGACCTGATGTGTAGACAGCACTGATTAAGGCTCAGTCCTGGACTGGCTCATTGCATTTCCATTTCTAATTCAGTACATCAAAATTACACCTATGATTGAGTGGTATAAAATATAAAAATTACATTATGGCAAAATCAATCTCAAAAATAGAAAATCCATACTTTTTCCAGGTAATTTAAAAACTCCAAAGTTTCTCTCAGTCTACACACAATGCTTACAGAGAAACTAAAGATACCCATGGCTTTTTTTTTTAAACTGTGAATTTGGGGCTAAAGAGATGGTTCAGTGGTTAAGATCATTAGCTGCTCTTCCAGAGGACCTGAGTTCAGTTCCAGGCACTCACATAACAGCCATCTGTAACACCAGTTCCAGGGGATCCAATATCGTCTTATGGCTTCTTTTCACATTGCATGACACAGGTACATTTACATAGACACAGGCAAAACATTCATACACACAAAATCTTAAAATTTTTTAAACTATGATTTTATGTTGTAGGGAACTACATGGAATCCCAGAATGGACATAAAGATTATTTTTAGATGAAGAAATGTAAGGTGCAAGACACAAACCTCCCCTGGCTTTCCAATATACAAACAAACTCCAAAGCACAAAGCACCCTAAGGACCAAAGTATGCTGACCGAGAGTCAACAAAAACAAACACTGGATCAGAGACACTTCAGATCCCAGAGCCGCCAGATCAGAATACAGAGTATATACATTTGATATCAGTGGACGGGAAAGGAAAGAAGTCTTACTAGCAAGAAACAAGAAAAAAGGAAGAGCTGTTGTGCTGGTTAGTTTTCCGTCAACTTGCCCCAAATAACAGACAAATTGCCACAAATATCAGTTGAGGAATTTCCTCCATCAGACTAGTCTGTGGCCAAGTCTGTGAGACATTTCTCGATTTGGTGATTGATGTGGGAGGACCCAGCCCACTGTGGGCGATTCTATCCCTAGGTTGGTGTCCAGGCTGTATGAGAAAGGTTTGTTGAGCAAGCCAGGGGCACAGCCCATAAGCAGCATTCCTCCAGGGTCCCTGCTTTGGATTCTGCCTCTAGTTTCTGTGGAGACTTCCCTCAGCAACCTGGGAACTGTAGGTTGAGATGGACCTTTTTGTCCCCAAGGTGCTTTTGGTCAGAGTAGTTTATCACAGTGACAGAAAAAGTCATTAGAATGAATGCTGAACTGTAATCTTTTTAAAAGTCAACACATGGGGCTGGAGAGATGGCCTAGCGGTTAAGAGCACCGACTACTCTTGCAGAGGACCTGGATTTGATCCCCAGCACCCACATGGCGGTTGAGAACCGTCTGTAACTCCAGTTCCAGGGGAATCTGATGCCCTCTTCTGACCTCCACGGCATTGCACGACACCCGTGCACAGACCTACATGCAGACAATATTCATACACATACAAAAATAAATAAAATTTAAAAATAAATAAAAGTTAACACATACTCATTCCATAAATAATATAATGATATCTACATGTTGTAAACACACAGAATGCAAACAAGTTTGAAATAAGCTAAAGAAAAATTCTTGGAAGCTGGGCAAGGTGCTGCATTCTTGTGTTCCCAGCACCTGGGAGGCAGAGGCAGGGAGATCTCTGTGAGTTCAGGGCCTGCTTGGTCTACATACCAAGTTCCAGGCTACCTAGGGCTATGTAGTGAGACCCTCTCTCCAAAATTAAGCAAGCAAACAAAACAAAACAAAACTGGATGTTTCTAGGTTTTCTGCTGGAAACATCCAATTGGATGATTCTAGCATGGAATGCATCTTTGAAAATGATCTGATTCTCAACTTTTGTTACGTATAAGCTACTGTTTTACCACAGTGTAGAACAGATGTAAAACTGTCCTGTTATCTAGACATGCTAAAGATTCTAGTCAGCCAAGGATAGAGACCCTTCTTTCAACCCTAGAAAAGCCAGTTTTCCATTCATTTCAGTATTTCTTTCTTTTTTATTTTTTTATTTTTTTTATTTTGGTCTTTTTGAGACAGGGTCTCCTTATAGCCCCAGCTGGCCTTGAACTTGCTCTGTAGACCAGGCTGGCCTTGAACTCACAGAGATTTGCCTGCCTCTGCCTCCCGAGTGCTGGGATTAAAGGCCTGTGCCACCAAGCTTTATTTATCATTTTCTATGTGTATGAGTGTACTGTCTGCATGCAGGTTGGTGCACCTGTGTCCTCCTCACTCGGAGATCAGAAGAGGATGTAGGATTCCCTTGGAACTGGTTCTTAGCCACCATATGGGTGCTGGGAATCGAACCCGGCTCCTCTGCAAGAGCAGTCAGTGTTCTTAACTACCGAGCCATCTCTCTAGCCCAGTCTAGCACTCTTTTAGAACAGCTTTTGGTGCTGAGGTTGGGACTCAGGGCCTTTGGGCTGCAGGCATGGCTCAGTTGGTAAATGCTTGCCCAGCAAACCTGAGAACCTGAGTTAGATCCCTGGCACCCATGTAAGGAATTGACTGCACAGCCTGTAAGCCCAGCAGCACTGGGGATATGGCCGATGCAGGGGAGGGGGAGCATCCAGGAGACCTAATGGATTATTACAGACCTGGAAAAGACTGGAATTATTTTACTTTTACTTTTTATTTTTAAACTTATTTGACTTTTTAAAATTTTATTTACTTATTTTTAATTTTATTTATTTGGTGTATGAATGTACTTTCTGCATGTAGGTTGGTACACCTGTGTCGTGCAATGCTGGAGGTCAGAAGAGGGTGTCAGATTCCCCTGGAACTGGAGTTAAAGACGGTTCTCAGCTGCCATGTGGGTGCTGAGAATTGAACTTGGGTCCTCTGCAAGAGCAGTCAGTGCTTTTAACCACTAGGCCATCTCTCCAGCCCCTTACTTTTACTTCTTATTTTTATTCTTTTATTCATGTCCCCAAAGCACATGCAGCTCTGCTTTTATACTCAGACTCATTGGAGCTACAGCTGAATGTGTACAGAACAGTGAACCATAATGAAGAGGCTAGAATGTTGCGATTTAATAAAAACTAGCATGTCAATATAAAACTATAACAACATAAATCAAACACATGAATGACACGTAACTTACCATCTATCTACGCCTCATCTTGGGAGAACTGATCTCTGAGGAACGAGGAAGACCAAGCACTGATATGACCCTCCGCACGTGTGTTATTTAAAAACTTTCTTATGGACCACAAACTCCAGCATAATGCTTAAAATTAGATCCTTAATTCACCATTGCCTATTATATTTCTATATTATTTAATTATTTTGTCTTGAGACACCAGTTCCCCTGATAAGCCCCAATTAGGCGGAAACTTCGCTTGTTAGACCAAGGTCTGGCTCGAACTTCTTGACTCAACATAATACTGCCTACGCCTTCTGCCTCCAAGACAGATCTGCGAATATAAACCATAAAGCCACCACACCCTGGTCACTGAGTATTCATTATTTATATTTTACATTTATTTTTTAATTTTCATTTTGTCAACCAGGTCTCCTTCTAGTTTCAGCCTGCCTGCAACTCACCTCTTAGACCAGCTTGGGCCTTGAACTCACCAACAGAATCCACTGCCTCTTTTCCACAAGTGCCTAGATTAAAGGCGTGCGCCACCACCGCCGGCTCATGAGCCTGTTTAATTCACAGTCCCTTTAGCGAGGCAAACAGGAAATCTCAGGCTCAGTGCCAGCCAACCTAGGGGAACTGTGCAGCCCCATCCGTATGAGAGACTCATTTCTCAAACATACAAGTAGCACACCTTTAATCCTACACTTGCAGGCAGCAGCTGCAGATCTCTCAATTCAACGGCCATCCTGGCTTTAACTATAGCCAAAAGCGCCAAGGACCAGCTGGACTATAAGGCGAGACCCCTGTCTCAAAAATCAATACCAAAAAAAACCCAAACAGCATCAAGTAACAACATGTGAAGTTAACTTCTGGTCTTTACATGTGACACCCACACTCACATGTGCATGCCTGGCCTAGCCATAGCCATAAACCACACCACACACACACACACACACAGATCACAACACACACACAGGCTTTATGTACATACTTGAGTCTATTTCTATGCACGACCTATTTCCTCAACCCAGAAACTAGTACATTTGTAAATGAGTAACTAAAGTCAATCAATAACTGTCTGAATTCATCAATTGCAACTAGAAATCATATTCAAATAAGTTGTGACACTGAGCTTCAAACTAAACCAAGCTGCTCACCCCCACTTCCTATTCTCGAGCACCAAAATTGTTGCCTGACAGGATTCCCCAGCTGTTAACTCCTTGACCTTTCCTATTCTGAGTGGCGACCTGGCGCCTTAAGATTTCTTTCTGTGTGTGCTGTTTGTGTGATGTGACAATAATTGTGTGCTGCTGTATCTTGTGTGTGCTGTCCTGCATTGGCACCACCAGTGCTTCTTGGCATAGCACAAACAAACTCCAATTTTCTCTATCCTACCATGCTGCGCAGGACTGAACGCAGTATCCGCGCCGCCCCATTGCCTGCTGAGCCCATCCCACACGCCTGAGTTTCTCAGTTAAACACTGATTAAAGTAAACTATTTTCAGTTTCTTTTCCTTTTTCCTCCTCCTTACCACCCACCCCATCTCTGTGTCGTCCCTCATGTAGACGCAATTAGTCTTAACTCCAACATGCACTGATAGCACCGCCTTTAAAATTTCCAGTCCTCCTGCCTCTACCTCCGGATGTTAGTTCTCAAGTATTTAAAATTTAAACCCCAATGCTCTCACTGCATGGTCAGCTAAAGCACTCTACCAAATGAGCTACATTACCAAAGCCCAAAGTTTTTCTTTTAATAACACATACTTAGTCATCTCAGTAATAACATGACTTAGGTATCCTTACTACAGTTCCTTGTAGCTGTAGGGAAGTCAGCCTCGGCAGCGAGCACCTTTACCCTCTGGCCATCTTACTAGTCCCAGAAAAGAGCAGTTTATTTTTCATTAAAAAAAAAAAAAACACCAAAAATCCCAAAAGCCAAGGCCTGAAATGGGGGTGGGGGGTGGGGGGAGGAGAGGGGAAGGGAGGAGGAAGAGAAAGGAGAAGGCAGTGGACACCAACCCCCACCCCCATGGACACATTACTGCCTGCCTCTGCTAACCCGGCCTCCCATACCAGCCTGTCTGGGTAGAAATGTCCAGTCCACAGTTGTTCTTGTAGAAAATTCAGATCACTTCCAGCGCCAGGGACACGGCTGGACAGCTCCAGGCCTGCCAGTGACCGGCACAGCAGCTTTGGGGTTGGGTGAAATGAATGCTCCATGCTGATCGCGGTAGCCTACCATGAGGCACTCCTGGGTGTAAGTAATCCTCACCCCAGGCTTAAAGGAGTTTGCATGATCTCTGCTACAATGACCAGGAAGCAGCCTCAGAGAGATGGGGTGCACAGCCAGCCAGGGACAGGGCCAGAGCCCTGGAGACCTGTCTGCTTCCCACCACCTTCCCTGTCCCCTCTGTATTTTTGGCACCAAGTGGATAAAGACTTAATATTCTGGAACACAAGTGCCACTGGAGGCGAGGGACAATCGAGACTTGTTTGTAACCCCTCTCCCTCTTGGGAAAGTAAGTCTGCCCCTCCCTGAGGGTTTCCCATTCAGTGTGAGGCCTAGACACTTGTAGTTTACTAACTTCCCCACTGCCTCCGAGGTGAGGTTCTATTGAAGGGCCACTGAGCATTCTCACACTCCTATAAAGCAGGATTGTCAAGAGCCAACTCTCCAAGCCCGGTACAGCCTTGTCTTACTTCATGCCCCTGAAAACCCTGTCCGTTAAAACTATTTTATTATCTGGCTTTAAAATGGAGAGTCTAAAGCACAGATACTTCAGTCAACTGTCCAAGATGCCACGCACAGCTGGAAATGGTGGGCCAGGCTGTCAGCACAGGCAGCGCGGTGCTGGAGATGCAGGTTCAGTACTCCTGGCTGCCTCCAATCAGCCTTGCTTTTTGTTTGTGTGATTGTTTTTATTTTGGTTTTCAAGACAGGTCTTACTATGTAGCCCTGACTGGCTTGGAACCTGCTATGAGACCAGGTTGGCCCTGAACCCAGAGAGCTCCTCTTGTCTTTCCTGGGTGCTATAATAAAATGCGGGCACCACCACGCCTAGCACCTTGCTTTTTTCTAACAGGGTCTTTGGGAGAAAAATGCTTCTTTTTGGAGTCCCCAGTAGGAATTGCTCATCAGCCAAGGACTGGTGGGAAATTCTGAGACAAACAGAACTTTTGGCACTTTTTTCCCATCCCAAAAGAGGCACCACTGCGGCTCAGCAGCCCAGCTGCTTCCCTGCATCGCCTCCCCGTCAGTCACTGCTAGCTCGGTCTCCCACTCCCCGCAGTCCCAGTCTGCACGCTGCTGCTGTGCTCCAGGAGTCCACCAGAACTGGTGGGTGGATGGAAAAGAAAGCACAGGAGGAAAAAGAAGCAACCGCCTTACGGGAAGAGGGGGCGCCCTTTCAGATCTTGAGATTTGCCCAAAAATACACCGTGCAGTCATGCGGATCATGATGCATTCTGTGTAAACACTGCACAATCATCACACTTTATACCAAAGTCCATGAACACTCAAGAATTTGCAGGTGCTGTGAGAATGTCTGAATAGAGCCCAAGGATTATGAATCGGACGTGGAGAATTCCACCACACTTGAGTGCTGAGTCCCAGCTCTGCTGATTACTATCCCAAGGACCTCAAGCAAGTTCACGACCTGTGACCTTGGATTACTCCTTCACCTGCCTCGCGGACAGCCTGTGAGCATGCAAGGAGCAGGACCTGAGCGGGAGCCACTTCTCGCCTGGCTTTCCTCCACTCTCTTGAGATGGCTGAGTATCTTTCCTTCCACACAAAGCACCTGATTCCCTGTACCCTTCCTTCCTCGGGGCCTCTCGTCCGCAGGATTCGTCTCCCTCCTCCTACGTGGGGAGCTATGTTCTTGGCTCCGAGACAGATTTCTTAAATTGTCTTCCGTAGTTGCAAGTGACTCAGCCGTTGCTTAGGGATTTAATTAGCCAGCAATAGGAATCTTGAAAGAGACAAGCCTTGGGGCTTTCCTCCTTCCTGGGTTGGTGGTGAGCAGGATAAGAAGGAATTAAGAAGGAACCTTCTAGAACTGTACCATCCTAGTTGGTAGCTGGTAGCCGCATGTAGCTACTGAGCACTTAAAATGTGGCTGCTCAGATTAAGATGAGCTGTAAACTTAAAATATTCACTGGATTTTGAAGATAAAGAATAAAGCTTTTCATTAATATTTTAACATTTATTACAAGTTTAAATGGCAATGCTATTATATTGGTTTTAACCATGTAGGCACTGGCCCATTTAAAATTATCTACAGGCTCAAGAGATGGCTCACAGGTTAAGAACACTCGCTGCTCTTGCAGAGGACCCAGGTTTGGTTCCAGCACCTGAATGGTGTTCACAACCGCCTGTAACTCCAGTTCCGGGGGATCAAATACCTCCTCTTCCGGCCTCCATGGGCACTGAGCACCCCCCTCGGTACACATATTACATGCAGGTATCCATATATATATTATATATGGTATATATATATATACATATATATATGTATATATATATAAAACTAAAATATTTTTTAAAATTATGACAACATATCTGTTTGGTCTGGGCTTCCCAGAATTCAAAGGGGCACACAGGTGCACACTTCCTCCAGAAGCTGTCAATCTTCTGACCTCTTTCCCCTGTACCTGAGGTCCCGCCCATGGCCATAAATGGGTGGACCCCAGCTGCCATCTCCCCCTTTTTGCCTCTGCCCCTGCCTTTGCCCCCTGCCATGCTGCTCTGTTCCACCACATGTCTGTAGGTGGCCAGTGCTGGCAGTCCTGCATGGAAGTAAATCATGTTCCTGGAGTGACTTAAGCCTCATGTGCCTTTTTATCTGAGAGCTGGGGGTGTGCGACCTTTTTATAATCTAACAATATCAACAGTTCATATTTTATATTTTTAAATTTCTATTATTTATTTTTATTTACTCTGGTGTGTGTGTGTGTGTGTGTGTGTGTGTGTGTGTGCCTGCCACCCCATGCATGTAGAGAACAACTTCCAGACGTAGGATCTCTTTCACGTAGATGCTGGGGATCAAATGCAAGTTCTTAGGTTTGGCAGCAAGTGCCTTCACCTGCTGGGCTGTCTCATGGGCCCAAACAAAATTACTCTTTCCCTTATATCTAATAATTACTTTACATGATTTTTTTTTCTTTTTTATAGCCAGGTAATTTTTTTTTTCCTAAGACAAGGTCTCCTTGTAGCTCCAGCTGGCCTGTTGCTATGTAGACCAACCTGGCCTCAGACTCTAAGAGATCCACCAGCCTCTGCCTACTGAGTGCTGGGATTAAAGTAGTGTACCACTATGCTTTTTTGTCCTAGTAAAAAAAATTTTTTTTGTCTTTTTTGAGACAGGGTCTCCCTATAGCCCTAGTTGTGTTGGAACTCTCTCTGAAGACCAGGCTGGCCTTGAACTCACAGAGATCCACCTGCCTCCACCTCCCGGATTAAAGGCGCACACCACCATGCCCGGCTCTGTCCTAGTAAAATTTTTTCTTTTTGGTCTTTTTGAGACAGGGTCTCCCTGTAGCCCCAGCTGTCCTGGAACTTGCTCTGTAGACCAGGTTGGCCTTGAACTCACAAAGATCTGCCTGCCTCTGCCTCCTGAGTGCTAGGATTAAAGATGTGTGCCACCACACCCAGCATGTCCTAGTAAAATTTTAAGAATAAAAACTCAGGGACTGAAGAGATAGCTCAGCAGTTAAGAGCACTGGCTGCTCTTGCAGAGGACTCAGGTTTGGTTCCCAGCATCACACAGCGGCTAACAACTGTCTGTAACTCCAGTTTCAGGGGAATCCATCACCTCTGACTTCCAAGGGCCACACATGACACACACGTGCTTACATGCATGCAGGCAATACACACTCATACACATAAAAAATAAAAAAAATAAGCTGGGCCTGGTGGTGCACACCTTTAATACTAGCACTTGGGAGGCAGAGGCAGGCAGATCTTTGTGAGTTCAAGGCCAGCCTGGTCTACAGAGCAAGTTTTAGGACAGCTGGAGCTACAGGGGGATGCTGCCTCAAAAATAAAAAATAAAAAAATAAAAAAACTTCAAGGTCATCCTCAGCTATTGTAGTGAGTTTGAAGACATCCTCGACCAAAACAAAAAGCAAAACAAAATGATACTCAATGAGATAACTGGTCAGAAAAAGAGAAGACAGTGGAAGTGATTCCCTTAGCTTGTGATTATATGCAAGACTTCCTTCTGTATTATTATATAAAACTCCTAACAAAAATAGGTAACTGTAACCCATGCAGTGAAAGCCAATAGCCAAAGGGTTTTAAAGGCTGAAAGGAGCCTTTCTTGTGGGATAATGGCACCTTGCAGTGAGCGACTGCTTTCGCATATTAAACACAAGTCTTCGTCTCTCCCTCCTCAGTACTGAGAGAAAGCAAAATCTGATTTGACTGACAAAAGGGAAAAGAGCATTAATAAAGGAGGGGGTTTTATCTTGAGAGACAAGCTTTCTAACTAGAATCCTTTCTTTTTGGCTAAACCACAGGGCCAAGATTAGAGGGGGAGCTGGATGAACAAGAGACCCAGAAGCTGGGGAGAGACCACAGAGAAGATCAACTCAAGCCGGGCCGGTCTCTGAGGTTGTATAAATCCAGTCATGGGAACACCACATTGAGACAAGCTCTCCCTGTAGCCCAGCTGGCCTGGAGCTCACTCTGCAGACCAGGCTGGCCTTGAACTCTCAGGGACCTGCCTGCCTCTGCCTCCCATGTGCTAGGATTAAAGGCGTGTGCCACTACACCCAGCAGACAGGTCTTATTTTTTAAATGTTTATTCATGATTTTTTTTTTTATTCATCTATGTGCTAGTACCCACAGAAGCAAGAAGAGGGCATCAGATCCCCTAGAGCTGGACGGAGTTACAGGTGGTTGTGAGCTGCCCAAAATGGGTGCTGGGAACTAAACTTAGGTCCCCTGACCATTGAGCCATCCCTTTAGGCCAGAAATGGGATCTTTCTGGAGAAACTTTTGGTCAGTGATGAGGGAGCACTCTGCTTAGCAAAGGAACCCAGAGAGACAGAAGGACACAGCCACTACTCCAGGGTGTCTGACCAGGATGGAGTCTGATCACTCAAGGAGCACAAATTTCTTCCATGTTTGTAGGTTTGAGGACCTCCTCCTTCTTTTCCTCTTCTTCTTCCTCCTCCTCTTTTTTTTTTTTTTAAATAAATACAGGGTCTCACTAGAGATCTTCCTGCCTCTGCCTCCTGAGTGCTGGTGTGCGCCACCACACTGGCGAGGACTGCCTTCTTGCAACTTCCCAGATCGTCACTTACCACAGTCACAAACCTCCCCCAGGAGCCCATGACCGAAAAGGATAAAAGGCAAAGCTGTGTGTCTTCTACAGAACTGCAGAAAGGCAAGCTCTGCTGCCACTGTTGACTGCCTTTGGCATTGAGATGTGGCAAGGTGGTTAAAAACCCAGTTTAACAGGGAGCCTGCCACCACACCCAGCATAAAATATTTTAACAACTAACTGAAGTTGGGAGGTGATAAAAACAGTTATCAGGAGATCAAAACCTGAAAAGTGAGATGGGTCTCTCCCCAGCGCCATCGTTTCCAGCTCTGCCTTCTCTAGATAATTTTTTTTTTTACCGCAGAGCCATCTCTCCAGCCTCAACAATAATTCTTTTTAAACATATACATTAAAAAGGTGGAGCATGGTGGCACACACCCCCAATCCCAGTAGGCAGAGGCAAGTGGATCTCTGAAAGCTCAAGGCCAGCCTGGACTACACAGCGAGCTCCAGGGTCAGCTGGAGCCACAGGGAGATTCTGTCTCAGACCCCCCTCAAAAAAGTGTAGTGAAATATTTTATACATCTGAACCAATAAATCTGATGCACTGTGTCATACATAAACAATCTATCAGAAACATCTAAGATATCTGTGGTGGTTTGAATGAGTGTGCCCCATAGGCTTTAAGTATTCAGACATTTTGTCTCTAGTTGGTGGCACTGTTCTTGGAGGTCTTAGAAGGTGTGGCTGTGCTGGAGGAAGTACGTCATTGGGGGGCTTAGTGAGTTTAACAAGCCTCGCGGTCTCCAGCCTCTTGCTCTCTCTGCTTCCTGTGCTCATTGGGAGATGTGACCCTTGGCTTGCTGCTCCAGCTCCAGCCACCATGCCTCCCACCACAATGGACTCTGATTCCCTGGAACCGTCAATTGTAAGCTCAAATAAACTCTTCCTTTTATAAGTTCCCTTGGTCATGATGTTTTATCACAGCAACAGAAAAGTGACTAATACAATACCACATACAAAATACATTTTTTTCAGGTACCTATTATGTTAAGAATTAGTAAAAAGGCAGTTTTTTCTTTTTTATATATTTATTTTCATTCTATGTGTGAGTTTTTACCTGCATGTCTGTAAGTAAACCATGGGTGTGCGATGCCTGCAGAGGCCAGAAGAGAGTGCATAGGGCTGGGTGTGGTGGAACACACCTTTAATCCCAGCACCCAAGAGGCAAAAGCAGGCAGATCTCTGTGAGTTCAAAGCTAGCCTGGTCTGCAGAGTAAGCTCCAGGCCAGCTGGGACCAAAGCAGGACCCTGTCTCAAAAATACAAAAAAAAAAAAAAATTGGGTACATAAGTTTCGTGAAAATATGCAATAATTTTTTTTTTGTCTTTTTGAGTCAGGGTCTCCCTTTAGTCCTAGCTGGCCTGGAGCTCACTATGTAGACCAGGCAGGTCTTGAGCTCACAGAGATCTGCCTGCCTCTGCCTCCCAAGTGCTAGGATTAAAGGCATGCACTGCACACCTAGCGAAAATATGCAGTAATTTAAAGTGAATGTTCTATAGCTAATATGTAAATATTAAATATAAGAGAAACCCACAAATTAAAATTGTATGTGACTATCCGACAGACCAATGTCTAGCTGCCTTCTCTCTGGGCACAGGACCCTCTTCTCTTGATTTCTCCAGCAATCCACTTTCCTTTCCAGGTGCATTGTAAGCCCTGCCTCTGCCAGGTATGGAGGCAGAGGCAGGTGATCTCTGTGAATTTGAGGCCATTCTGGTCTACATAGTAAATTCCAGGCCAGCCAGGACTACATAGAGAGACTTATCTAAAAAACAAAACAAAAAAATCCCATTTTCCCATGAAGCTTGTCTAACTCTCCAGCCCACAGGATGTCTGCTGCTTTTACTATCTGAATTATTCATTTGCTGAAATGAGGTCTGGAACTGCTTTAAGTTTTTTTCTCATTTATTTGTGGCATACACACGTGTGCACATGTAGAGGCCAGGGTTGACAGCCATCAGGTGTCTTCCTTAAGCAGTTTCCATTGTATATTTTGAGGCAGTGGCTCACTGAGCATGGTGCTCACTATTTGGGTAGATTGGATGGTTGGTGAACTCCAGGACCCTTCCCCTCCCCTCGCCCACACTTCTTTCTTCCCACTCCCTCACCCCCTTCCACCACTGCCACCTGCTGATGTTGGAGATGGATGATACTGTGCCTGGGTTTACCTAGGTGCTGGGGACCTGAACTCTCCCCTGTACAGCAAAGACTCTACAAACCGAGGGGTCACTCCACTGCTTTGAGCTGCTTTTTACATATGCAGTGCACTTGCCTCCTCCTTCCTGACCAGGCCTGAGTACTCCACTGGCTGAGTTTTGTGAGTGACAGTGCAGGCAGGCAGAACACAGAGCTTTCTGAAAGATCTGGGAGAACAGCCTCTCTGGCAGCCATGGACTGGGGCCTCTCTGCTTCACCTTCCCAGCATGCTCTGGGACTCTGTGCTCACTGACTCCTCTCCTGGTTCCCTTCTTGGCCAGACAGGAGCAACATTAGTCTGTATATTTTCTTTCCTCCCTAGAGGGCTGAGGAAACCAAGAAATGTCTGTCTTTTTATACAAAGGCCAAGAATCAAAGCAACAGAGCTGCAGAGATGGCTCACACTGGCTGCTCTTGCAGAGGACCTGGGTTCAGTTCCCAGGACCTACATGGTGGCTAACTATCCATAATTCCAGTTCCAATGGACACAACACCCTCTTCTGGTCTCTGTGGACACTGCACACACATAGTGAACTCACAAACATGCAGGCAAGACACTCATACATATAAAATACAAATAAATAAATATAATTTTTTAAAAAAGAATCAGAGAAACAGAATATATTATTAGCTATCTAGGGAGGTCTATGCCAGCACTCACCACTGTCCAGATTATTAGGGTGTGGTGGTTTGAATGAGAATGTACCCCATAGGCTTCAAGTATTCAGGCATTTTGTCCACAGTTGGTGGCGCTGTTTTGGGAGGTCTTAGAAGGTGTGGCCATGGTGGAGGAAGTATGTCACTAAGGGCAGGCTTAGTGAGTTTAACGAGCCTTGCTAGTCTTCAGTGTCTCTCTCAGCTTCCTGTGCTCAGTGGAAGATGTGAACCTCGACTTTCTGCTCCAGCTCCTGCCACCAAGTCTCCTGCCACAATGGACTCTTAATTCCCTGGAACAGTCAGTCATAAGCTTAAATAAATTCTTCCTTTTATAAGTTCCCTTGGTCATGGTGGTTTTATCACAGCAACAGAAAAGTGACTAATACATAGGGTTTCTTCAATAAAGAAATTCTTTGCCACTTAACACAGCTGAACCATTAAAAAAAAAAGGAAACTTTCTGCAGCCTCTCTCTCTAGATGGGGTTAGCAGTCGGCTGAGGACTTAAAACAAATAGGTAGGGTTGTAAACATGCTTCAGTGGTTAAGAGCACTTATTCCTCTTCCCAGCACTCATATCAGGTGACTCCAGATAGCTCCATGGGACCTAGCACCCTCTTCTGGCCTCCGTGAACTCCCACATACATGTGCACACACCCACGCCCACATATACACATACTTTAAAAATAAAAAATAAAGCCTTTTAGCCCATCACTTGGGAGGCAGGGCATATAGATACCTGAGTTTGAGACCAGCCTGGTCTACATAGGCCAGCCAGAGCTACAGATTCTGAGGAGACCACTCTGTGGTTAAGGGTACCAGTTGTTCTTACAGAGACTCAGATTTGGTTCCCAGCACCCACATAGAGGTTAACAATTGCCCATAATTCCAGTTCCAAGGGATCCCACACCCTCTTCTGGTTTCCCATGGATATTGCACAACTGGGGTGTATTTTCAACCATGTAGGCAAAGCACACGTACACATAAAACTAAAAAAAAACAACAACAACAAAACAAGAAAAAATCTTTAAAGTATTTTATCTATAATTTTTATTTTATGTGTATGAGTGTCTGCCTACATGCATATATGTAAGGGCACCCAAGTTGGCCAAATCCCACAGAAGAGGGGGCTGAGTCCCCTGGAACTGGAATTACAGATGGTTGTTATCCACCATGTGGGTGCTGGGAATTGAACCTGGGTCCTCTGTAAGAGCAGCCAGTGCTCTTAACTGCTGAGCCATCTCTCCAGTCCCCCAAAAATCTTTAAAAGAAAATCTAGCCTGGTGTGGTGGCACATGCCTTTAATCCCAGCACTGGGGAGGCAGAGGCAGGCGGATCTTTGTGAGTTCAAGGCCAGCCTGGTCTACAGGGTGAGTTCCAGGACAGCTGGGGCTACAGGGAGACCCTGTCTCGAAAAGACCAAAAAAAAAAATCTATACAACACATTATAAACTTTATACAATATATATTATATATACATATATATATACACACATAAGCACACACTGTGTTTATGTAGGCCACCAGCTAAATGCACGTTGGTCCATAAAACAAGCATTAGGCTGGGCGTGGTGGCACACATCTTTAATCCCAGCACTTGAGAGGCAGAGGCAGGTGGATCTCTGTGAGTTCAAGGCCAGCCTGGTCTACAAAGTGAGTTCCAGGACAGCTGGGGCTTCAGGGAGACCCTGTCTCAAAAAGACACAAAAAAAAGCATTAAAAATAAAAAAGGAGATTTAGAGAGATGGCTCAGTGGTTAAGAGCACTGGCTACTCTTGCAGAAGAACTGGGTTTGATTCCTAGCACCCATGTGGCAGCTAACAACTGTCCATATGTAACTCCCATTCCAGGGGAATCTGATACCCTCTTTTGACCTCTTCGGGCTTTGCATGACATGGGTACATTTATATACATGCAGTAATACATTCATACACATAAAAATAATAAATTTTAAAATAAATAATTAAATAAAAACACAGAAGAAATGGGTCAACAGACAGCAGCACTTGTTGCTCTTCCAGAGGACCAGAGTTCAGCTCCTAGCAGGCAGTTCACAACTGTCGTAGTTTGTCTTTCCATTGCTGTGACAAAACACTCTGACACCAACTTGGGAAGGAAAGGGTTTATTCAGCTTACATCTCCTGGGTCACATTTCATCACTTAGGGAGCCCAAGACAGGAACTCAGGGCAGGAACCTGGAGGCCATGGAGGACTGCTGTTCACTGGCTTACTCTCTACTGGCTTGCTCTCTGGCTCATGCCCAGCCTGCCTTCTTATACTGTCACTGCTCAACAATCAAGACAATACACCACAGATGTGGCCACAGGCCAATCCAATGGAGCCAATTCCCCAACCGAGGCTCCCTCAACCCAGGTGTGTCAAGTTGACAGCAAAGCTATCCAGCACAACAACCTTCTACAACTCCTGCTCCTGGGGATCCGATGTTTCAGGCCACAGCCAGAACCTGCATTCCTGTGCACATAACTCACACACAGACACATACACACACACACACACACACACACACACACACACACACATAAAAATAAAATCTTAAAAATTATATGAAAAGACAGTCAGCTGCATTGAACACTTAAAAATGGTTAAGATAGAAAGTTTGATTATATTTATGGTATAGTATATGTATTTTCTTACAACTGAAAATTAAAAATATATGTAGTCTGTGTTTTAGGTCAAACATTTAATGAGCCTAACAAGTTAAAAAGAGAAAAACAAGAGAATGTAAACTTGGGGTGGAAATGGGTTACACTATCTTGGCCTCACTGAGAGTTAGTGCAACCATAACTATAGACTACCTTAGATGAGAAATAGAATGCTCCATGAAATTAAGCCTAGAATATAAATAAGGTGGATATCTGTGAGGAAATTATACTATTGCTGGGATTCAATGGGACTGAATATACAACTAAATGTCCCATTTACTAAGAAAATGACACTGTACTTGGGACTCAGTGGAACTGAAGGAATGGCTAGCTGAGTGCTATTTCCCAGATACCTGCTTTTAGTTACATGGTCTCTGTCTCTGAGAATGAGGTGAAGCTGAGAACTGTAATAAAACATATGTAACTTTACCCTTTTCGCTAAGTTAAGTCAGAATGTGCCATGGTCAGGAAATTGCATCCAGACACAGGAGCTTTGGAACACAGCGAGGAAGTGGCCAGCTACGGCTGGACCTCTCTTGGAGGGGCACAGCTGCAGAGAAAACAAGATGGTCAAGGTGGGCTCTGCCTTCCCAGACCCTTCCTAAACACTTCCCTACTGTTTGCTTCAGTGTCGCCAAACACGTCCTGACACTTTATATGTGATACTTTGAGGAAAAGATCCATAGGTGCCTCTGAACTAGATGACTGGGCATTGGGGGAGGGCCTTCTTCCTGTATTAAAACATGGCGAGCAGACTGGGGAGATGGTGCAGTGACAATTAAGAACCTTTGCGGAGTGCGTAGAGATCAGGGGCTTTCACAGCACAAGGTAGGGGCCAGGCTCTCAGCCAGGTGGATTATTGCATTATTGGATCATTGCTTCATGCAGCTGCGGGGGTGGAGTTGCCCAGCTAGCTGGTACAAAAGTGGGCCTGTTGCCACTAGGGTACTCATGCATAGAGATCAAGGGTTTTCGCAGGACCACCTGCAGCACAGAGTGGGGGGGGGGCTAAGTGAGCAACTCGCTGCCCTCCCCTTCCCCCCAACTGTAATTGTGGAGTAAGTGTCCAAGTGGGACTACAGTAGTGATTCTGGGGTGCAAGGCAATAAATGAAACAGTAAATCTGACATAACTCCAGTCCAGCAACACCAAGCCCCACAAACAACCTAGAGGTACTGGCTGGCAGGAAGCAGAGCCTAACCAGTTTCTGGAGAACCTTTAGAACAGAAAGGGAAGAGTGAGTTAGAGCTAGATTTCCAATATATAACCAAAATTGAAAGCCTGAAACCTAAACAAGTCAACACTCCATAAACAAGGAGAAAACAACAAAGGCATCTGAAGGAAGCAAGCAAAGCAAACCTTCAACACAGTGAAGAAACATTTGAGATTCCCAATAGAATAGAAACAAAAACTAACCCACATGCCAAAAACACAATGAAAGAACAACATGGGAAAAGCTCAGAATAATTCCACACCAAACTTTACCAACCCTATAGAAGTTTCCTACAAGGAGATCTCCCTAGAGGCAACCCAGGACATGGATCTTAGAAGACCAATCATAGATGTATTCAAAGAAATAAAAGAATACAAAGAACAAATCGGAGAGCTAAGGAGAGAGAATGAAAAACTCAAGAAGGACCTAAAGGGAAAGAAAGATAAACTTCAGAAAGAACTAAAGGGAGAAAATGACAAACTCTGGAAAAAACTAGAGGGAGAGAATGACAAACTGTGGAAGGAAGTGGAAACACTGAAAAGATCCCATGCTGAAATAAAGGAAACCAAGCTGGGCATGGTGGCGCACGCCTTTAATCCTAGCATTCAGGAGGCAGAGGCAGGCGGATCTCTGTGAGTTCAAGGCCAGCTTGGTCTACAGAGTGAGTTCCAGGCCAGCTGGTACTAAAGGAAGACCCTATCTCAAAAAAAAAAAAAAAAAAAAAAACTTTACAAACAAAGGGCTGGAGAGGTAGCCCTAGTGGTTTAAGAGCCAGAACTGCTCTGCTTAGAGAACCGGGATTTGTTCCGCTGTCCCACATGGTGGCTACAGAACTTTTTTTTTTTTTGACTTTTACTTTTTAGTCAGTTCCAGGGAATCCGAGACCCTCTTCCTGACCTCCATGCATGTCCGACACGGTGCACAACTTACATGCAAAAAGTACACTTCAAACACTATAACAATTAATAACGATTAAAAACATTAAAAAACTACAAAAATACAAAAAAAAAGAAAGGAAAGAAAAGAATTCCCCCATGCCATCACCATAGTTTAAACAGATTCCCGAAACAAAAGAAAAAAAAACACAATTTTTTTTTTCATGAGAATAAACAAGTTACATTTTAGGGGGAAACCCATCAGAATACAGCCGACTTTTTCTTTTCTTTATTTTTATATATTTATTTTTATTTATATTATTTTATTTATTTATTTTTTTTTTTGGTATTTTCCAGACAGGGCCTCCTTGACCAGCCTTACTGGAACTCACTTTGTAGACCAGGCTGGCCTCTGAATCTCACAAAGATCTGCCTGCCTCTGCCTCCAGAGTTCTAGGATAAAGCATACACCCCACCCCCAACAACAGCTGACTTTCTTTTCTTTTTTTTTTTTTTTAGTTTTATTTATTTCTGTAATGTATGTAACTGTCTTGCATGCAAGTTTTGTGCGCACATGTCATGCAATGCCGCAGAGATCAGAAGAGGGTGTCGACTCCCTTGGAACTGGAGTTCTCCTGGAATTGGAGTTCAGATGTTTCTAGACCGCCATGTGGGTGCGGATCGTCACCCGGTCCTCTGTAAGAGCTAGTTGGCTCCTTAACCTGTAGCCATCTCTCCAGCCCTACAGCTGTGACTTTTCAAATGAAAGACTATGAAAGCAAGAAGAATGGACAAAGTATTCCCAGTGCTAAAACAATTACATGACCAAACCCAGATTACTATACCCAGCAAAAATGTAAGATTATAGTTGGGCATTTGGTGCACGCTTAATCCTAGCATTGGGAGGGCAAGGCACGGTGATCTTTGTAAGTCACCAGCCTGGTCTACAGAGCAGTTCTAGGCAGCTGGGGTTACATGAAGACTCCTGTCTCAAAAGAACAAAAAAAAAAAAATGTAGATTATTTTAAGGAGAAAGAAAAAGTCTTCCATGACAAAACAAGGTGATAGAATACATATTCGGAAAACCCAACCTTCAAACAAATTACTCAAAGGAATAGGAGAGGAGCAACTAATCCCAGGCACCTAGAAAGAGAAATTAATAAAAGCATGACTACAGAATTAGAAACCTAGACCAGGGGCTGGAGAGATAGCTCAGTGGTTAAGAGCACTGACTGCACTTGCAGAGGAGCCAGGTTCGATTCCTAGCCACCCACATGGCAAGACCACTTTTAAGCTGTGTATTGTATGCACACCTTTTAACCTAGCACTTGGTGAGGCAGGTGGATCTCTGTGAGTTCAAGGCCAGCCGCTATCAGGATATTTCCGGCACTGGACTACAGGGAAAGAACCCGTCTCAAAAACACACCAAGAAAAAAAGAAACCCAGAAAAAATGCAAATGGATTGTGAAAGGAACAACAACACCTCAATTTAAACCTAAATTAAATGGACTGAACTCCCCAATAAAAGAATAGACTGAGAGAAGATTGAAACAGAACATATCATACACAGATGCTACAACACCATCTCACTCTCAAGAAGAGGCACCAACTTAAAGGTAAAGATGGAAAAAAATTCAAGCAAATGGACCAAAAACAAAGTAGGATTGCTGTTAATACAGAGAAAATAGACTCAAAGAAAGTAATCAAAAGAGACAACAGGCACATATCTTTACAAAGGAACGAATGACCATGAGACATCAATCAGAAATATATCACAAACCTGTCACANGAAACAGAACATATCTATATGCTGTCTACAAGAAACCCATCTCACTCTCAAGGATAGGCACCAACTTAAGGTGAAAGGATGGAAAAAAATATTCCAAGCAAATGGTACCAAAAAGCAACTAGGAGTTGCTGTTTTAATATCAGAGAAAATAGACTTCAAAGTAAAAGTAATCAGAAGAGACAACAAGGGCCATAATATCTTTATCAAAGGAACGAATGACCATGAAGATTTCACAATCATGAACATATATGCACCAAACTCTGGTGCACCAAACTTTATAAAGACAATTTTCCAGGACCTCAAGGCACAGATAAACCCCAGGACACTCATGGTAGGGGACTTCAATACCCCCCTGAGTCCTTTGAACAGGTCAACCGGACAAAGAATAAACAGAGAGACATCTGAACTGAATGATATGATACACCAAATGGACCTCACAGACATCTACCGAATATTCTACCCAAATACCAGAACACACTTTCTACTCAGCACCCCAGGGTACATTCTCCAAAATCGACCACATACTGGAACACAGAAAAAAACCTCAACAAACGAAAAGATTGAAATAATTTCATGCATTCTATCAGACCACAGTGCAATAAAGCTCAATATCAACTAAGCCAGCCACATTGGTACCATTTTTCCAGACTCAAGAAAGCCCCAGCCCAGGATGAATGGTCCATCAAACAGCTAGGACCCACCACTCTCAGGTTTCCCAGAGACCCTCAAAGACAGGAACACATCCAGGAGATTTCCAGAATAGATGTAACAACTATGTGCCCATGGACCCATCTACTCCAGACTCTCCCTCCCTTCAACGTTACAGCTCAGCATGAAGAAGCCAAAGCAGAGTCGTTGCCCTATATACCCTAAGACTCTGGGATGTTAGGTCAGGTTGGGACAAAAGGCCAAGATGGCATAGACTGGAACGACCCTTCCTTCTTTTCCTGACTGGAGCTTGTGTTTGTCCGCAAAAATCACCAGATGGAGATCCAAATTCCCACGAGACCACTGGAACTGAGGCCCACATTCTGGCCTCTGACCTGACCTGATTGGCCGATCCCAGCACATCATCCCCTCCCCTAACCTGTAAAAGGCCCTCCCTGCCTCCCTGAGGCTCGCTCTCTTTTCTGATGGTCCTTCACTCCAAATGGGCTGTCAGATCCACCCGGGAGAACAATTCCCTGGATTAAAAGCCTGCCTTGATTTAATTTTGACTGATTCAGCCTTTTTTTCTTAGCATCAGATACCTCTTAAATGGATGGAACTAGAAGATATTATGTTAAATGAAGTAACACAGTCCCAGAATAACAAATGATGAACGGTATCCCTCATCTGTGGATGCTAGCACCAAGTACCTATGTTATATTCTTCATCATTTGAAAACAATTGTGCTCTTATATTGTGAATCCCTAAACAGCTTCTAGAATTAACCTGCCATTTATTTTCAAATTTTGGAATTTTTGTATATTGGTGGAAGGTATGTATGCATATTTTAGAGTAATATAAAATCAAAATGGAGCTGGACATGGTGGCGCACGCTTTTAATCCTAGCACCTGGGAGGCAGAGGCAGGCGGATCTTTGTGAGTTCAAGGTCAGCCTGGTCTACAGAGCGAGTTCCAGGACAGCTGGGGCTAAAGGGAAATCCTGTCTCAAAAATACCAAAAAAAAAAAAAGAAAAAGAAAAAGTTTAATAACAATTTGCTATATTACTGTTCGCTAACACCTGACTCATTCAGGTTTCCTGACTTGTGCTCAGGTCCCGTTTCTTTTCTTTCTTTTTTAATTTCTTTTTATTTATTTCTTTATTTATTTATTGAGACAATTTATTTATTTATTTATTTATTTATTTATTTATTTATTTATTTATTTATTTATTTATTTTATTGAGACAGGGTCTCCCTGCAGCCCCAGCTGGCCTGGAACTCACTATGTAGGCCAGGCCAACCTTGAACTCAGCGATCCACCTGCCTCTGCCTTGAGTGCTGGAATTAAAGGCATGTGCCACCACACCTGGCTCCTAAGGTCCCTTATCTACTCTGGGATACCACTAGACCCCCCACAGCGTCTCTGGCTGCCATGTCTTCCTATGATCCTCTAGACCATGACAGATTCTCCAATTTTTTTGTAGTTTAAGACCTTGACAGTTTTGAGTAAGGACCAAGTACTTTTCAGAATCTCTCTCTGGTGAGGGTATTCTGACGTTCTTCTCAGGATTAGATGGGCTTAAGGCGAAGACCCCAGAGGTGAGGTCTCATCATCCCTGCATTCTCCTGGGGGTTGCATGCTATATCTATCAGATGATCTACTGCTGATGTTGCTGCTGACCATCTCTCAGGGTTCTTCACCCCAGCATTACCTCCTCTCCCTTTTCCATATTCTTCTCCTTGGAAGGAAGTTACCACTTGCAGTGTCCCTACCCCCTCTTCTCTCGTGGGGTTTACACTCCTCTGAGTAGGTATTGACATCTACTCAGATCATGTGGAATTCTTCTGCATAGGAGAGTTGTCTGGTCTCCAGTTACTTATTTATAACCTTTGGTAGTGGGTTCTTTATTGAAGATTTTCTTTTTAGGAGTATTATAGATTCAGAGCAAAATGGAGCAAAGAGTAGAGGTGGAAAAAGGAAAACAAAACATCAAATAGATGCCTCAAATGGGCAAAGAAAAAGACAAAGTTACAAGCACTTGCTGCTCTCCCATAGAACCCAAATTTAGTTCCCAGAACCCAGGCATCAGGCAACTCACAGCTATTTGAGATCCAAGAGATCCAACACCGTCTTCTGGCCTCTACAGGCAACACAGGAATGTGGTACACTTACATACACTCAGGGATACACACATAAAAATGACGAATCTTTAAAAAAAAAAAAAAAGACAAGGAAATCAGGCATGAGAAAGGGGCTGAACACCACCAGTCAGCAGAAACCGCAGCTCAAGGCCACCATGTTTCCCGAGTCTTAGTAACGTCCCTACACCTCAGCGTGCCTGGGACCCAAAACACAAGAAAACAAGTGTTGAGAGGTGGCGAGGGAGGGCAGCACCCTGAGGGGAGAGTTACACTATCATCACAGGCAGCAGCACCGAGGTTTCTAAAAACGTAAGCTACAGAGCAGCGGATGGCCCGGCAGCGGCACGTGCGCAACTTACGCACAGAAGGGATGAGAGACCTCGGCCTGGTCAGTGGCATGCATCGTCATTCACAACCACCGTGACCAGGGAACAACCAACCTCAGGGTCCGTCCACACTAGGATTCATCAGTTGCTACGATCTCTTCTTCTGTGAGCGTCAATGCACTCAACATGGCTCCTGGCAATTTCTCCAACAGACTTGCTGCTTTTCCAGATCCTTCTGTCTTCAGGCCCAGCGGCCCCCTGCTGGTGCTGCTCCAGGCCTGCCTCCCTTACCTTGCTGGAAAGAGCCCTGCTGTGGCCTGCCGAGTGCTCCGTCAGTTCCAGGCAACAGAAGAAGCTGCGTGGGCCTTTTGGAAATCTCATCCTCTAGCAGGAAGTAACCTGCTTCCCAGCAAAGAAACTCCCACGAGCATCTCTCCGAAGGGAACAACTTACCCAGTTGTTTTCCTTGAAGGTCGCTGGTCCTGCTCAGCCCAGTGGTGTGACACACAGCTGAAGGCTTTGCTGGGAACATCGAGTATAGAAGGAATTTAGTCAGCTTTGACTGAGTGGAATTTCCTGGGGCTGGAACCCCATTTCCTATTTACTTACTCTCTGTTCCTGGGAAGCTTTACACAGGGCACAGACAAATTCAGGCTAATGAGGTGAGGTTTGTTTTTTTTTTCTTTCTTTCTACAATTGAGGATTCAATCAGGATGTTCAACCCTGCTGGCCATGCCATGGGTTCAGACAAGAATGGAAACTTTCTTCTAGAAAGAGGAAGGAACAATATATTGAGCCAGCATGCCCCAACAGACAGACAAATGCTTCTGTGCTTACTGGAACTCCCAAGAAGCACATGTCAGGATCAACATCAGAGGCCAGAACAGGCTCTTTTCAGGCTGTGGTGTAAAAGGATGCACAGTTAGTGTTCTTCTATGCTGTTCAGGATAATCAGATAATCAGGATTATAGTCTAGTGGTAGCTTCTGGTGAAATCATCACTGATATGGGTATCATTTTGGATATTGTTGTTTTTTTTCTTACGACACCAAATCCCAGTCTACCTTTGAGTTTTTGCACTTGAAAAAAGAGCAAGAACCAGCACACACCCTCTCCCAGGATGACCTCCAAGAGCAAAGTGGACACCCAAACTTCTCCACTCACTGCCTTCTTCCTGCTACAGTGCTCCCATCCACCTGCCTGCGCCTCTCCTGGACATTCAGGAAACACTCTCCATCCTTCTCCTAGGCTCAGGGCTTCCCGGCTGTGTCTAGCGCATCCCATTAATTCATCCACAGTTAAGGAACTCTGTCTTTGGGGCATGGCTTGGCCTTCCATCTTGGAATCAGAACAAACAAAACACTCCCCAAATCAGATCCCTGCATCCCTCACAGGGAATGTGGGAGGGTCATCAGACCCTGATCTGTGACCCCAGCCATTCCTCCCCTCTACCCCAGCCCCTGGCTGCATGCGGTCCTCCTCAGCTGTCGTGGTCTTAGGGTGCTGGTGTAGGTAGGAAGTGGAAGATTGACTGGGGTAGACTCCAGTGACCCATTGCACTGTCACCCACGAAGTGTGGACCTCTTGGTGATGCATCTGGCCTCGTTCCCCCGCCGAGCTGGACGTGGATGGAATTGTTTCTTTGGTCTGTGGTGGTCACCCACTTCATCTGGGTGGTTAGAAATAGGTTCCCCAGAAAAAGCCACACTATACCACACCTATGGAGTCAGGCCTTCCACCCACTCAATGTACATTTTCTTTCTTTTTTTTTTTTTTTGAGACAGGGTCTCCCTGTAGCTCTGGCTGTCCTGTCCTGGAACTCACTCTATAGACCAGGCTGGCCTTGAACTCACAGAGATCCGAGTGCCTCTGCCCCCCAAGTGCTAGGATTAAAGGTGTGCACCACCACGCCCGGCTGCTCCGATGTATTTTTTTTTTTAATTTTATTTATTTCTGTATGTGTATCAATGTACTGTCTGCATGCAAGTTTGTGCGCCTGTGTGGTGCAATGCCGCGGAGGTCAGAGGAGGGTGTCGGATTCCCCTGGAACTGGAGTTCTCCTGGAATTGGAGTTCCAGACAGCTCTCGACCGCCATGTGGGTGCTGGGGATCGAACCCGGATCCTCTGTAAGAGCGGTCGGCACTCTTAACCACTAGGCCATCTCTCCAGCCCTCAATGTACATTTTCATGGTGTGCTCGGAGCACCCAGCTTTCTGGTGCCCATGAGGTAGATTTTGAGACATAATTCTTCCACATAGGCATGGCAGGGTATCCTGTTCTGTCCTGGCACATGGCTGTCCTCTGGACAAAGGGCTTTCCTGACACACTGACTGATGGACTTTCACAGGGATAACGAAGGCCCAGGGATCATATCCTTTAGGAATGGTATCCTCTAGGACAATGTTCAGGAGAGTTGTCCTGCAGGGAGTGTCTGATGTAGTTGTGATTCACGCCATAATTCCCTTTGTGACCCTGGAGAGCCAGGTAGTCTTTCTCCAAATCAGGAGGCTGGGAGATGTGCGGTCCCCCTGCATCCGAAGTCTCCCGAGCAGCTTGTTTCCCCTGTGTCTCGTCTGTTCTGTTTACCATTCAGTCTTCTTTTGGATTAATTAAATGTTTCTATTTTTTTAAATTGCGTCTGCTTGAGCGTGGGTACACACATGCTAGCACACATGTGTGGAAGTGAGGGACGGCCATTTTGTTGTTGTCTGTTGTAGGAAGCTTTCTTTTTATGCCAAACAGGGACCACGAGGCCCTGCTAAGGGGGATGAGGACACAGTGCCTGCTTTGCAGACCCTATGCGGAGCTGGTGCAGAGACCAGCCGGCTACTTCCCATAGCCCGGCCTGGTTGATACTTTCGACCCAGGCCCTTAGCCTGGATCCACGAGACCCGTGTTCCACTCTTGGCCCTGACTTCTCACCTGCTCAGAGCCTGGACAGGAATTTCAGGCTGATGGCTGACCACCTCCCTTCAGTCAATACCCACTCACAACACCAGCTACCCAGATTGGTGATCTGCAAAGGAATCTCTTTCCAACCCACTGGCCACCTGAATGAAATGCAGGCCTACCTTAGTCTGTATGCACACAATAATTAATGAAAATAGGGGCTGGGGAGATGGCCTAGCAGTTAAGAGCACCGACTGCTCTTGCAGAGGACCGAGGTTCGATCCCCAGCACCCACATGGTGGCTGAGAACCGTCTGTAACTCCAGTTCCAGGAGAACTCCAGTTCCAAGGGAATCCGAGACCCTCTTCTGACCTCCGCGGCATTGCACGACATGGGTGCACAGACCTACATGCAGACAGTACATTCATACACATACAAAAATAAATAAATAAAAAAATAACGGCCGGGAATTCCATGATGATGTTACTATGAAATTCAAATTTACTCCTTGCCACAGCTTGCTTTTTTTTTTTTTTTTTTGGTCTTTTTGAGACAGGATCTCCCTGTAGCCCCTGCTGTCCTGGAACTTGATCTGTAGACCAGGCTGGCCTTGAACTCACAAAGATCCACCTGCCTCTGCCTCCTAAGTGCTAGGATTAAAGGCGTGAGCCACCAAGCCCCACTCACAGCTTGTTTTTATAAACCAAATGACGTTTGTCACAGCAATTGAAGAAAAAAAATAAAATAAAATAAACCAAATGACGTCAGTTCCCAGGACCAATCATAGGTCCCCCAATTCTGCACCCCACCTAGCATCACGCACCTAGGCCATGCTGTTTGCTCCTCCTTGGGGCAGGGCCAGACCCTCAGCCATGTGGTGCCCTGAGGCATATTACAGTGTTTGTTTGTTTGTTTGTTTGTTTGTTTGTTTTTGAGACAGGATCTCCCCGTGTAGCCCCAGCTGGCCTAGAACTCACTATGTAGACCAGACTGATCTGGAATTTACAGAGATCTACCCGTCTCTGCCTCCTAAGTGCTGGGTTTATACTTTTTATCCCATTTTATTTTTGTGGCAAAGTTTCTCTTGTTATTTCTGCCTCTGTGATGCATATGCAAGTTTCCAGACAATTCTGTCGCTACTTCCCATCTCAATATAGAAGTGCTGGGATGGGCTCCAGCTCCATGTTCTGTTAGGATTAGACTCAGGCCCTCGGGCTTGCGTGGCAGGTACCTTTACTCTGAGCCGCCTTACTGGCCCGTAAACATTTCTCTCCCTTTTTTGGGGGGGGTCTTTTTGAGACAGGATCTCCCTTTAGTCCCAGCTGGCCTGGAGCTCACTATGTAGACCAGGCTGGCCTTGAACTCACAGAGATCCACCTGCCTCTTCCTCAGAAGTGCTGGGATTAAAGGCGTGTGCCACCACACCCAGCTAAATATTTCTTTATAATCACATTTTATCTCCATTATTGTCTTATTAGCAGAACTCTTAAAAACTTCGTGTGGGGATTGGAGAGATGGCTCAGTGGTTAAGAACACTGGCTCTCTTGAAGGGGACAGGGGTTCAGATCCCAGTTCCAGGGATCTGCTGTCCTCTTCTGGCCTCTTCAGACATTGCACACACAGGGTGCACTTAAACCCCCCCCACACACACACATATGAAAATGAATAAGGGGGACTGGAGAGATGGCCTAGCGGTTAAGAGCGCCGACTGCTCTTGCAGAGGACCCGGATTCAATCCCCAGCACCCACATGGCGGCTGAGAACCGTCTTTATCTCCAGTTCCAGGGAAATCCAACGCCCTCTTCTGACCTCCTTGGCATTGCACGACAGGGGTGCACAAACCTGCATGCAGACAGTACATTCATACACATACAAAAATAAATAAAAATTTAAAAAATAAATAAATAAGGAAAATTTATATTGCAGTTGTTCTGTGTCATTACAGTACATATTGGTAACTCACCACGATCTGGCCCTAAGTCCATTTCTCTATTGGTTTGCTCAGAACCTTGCATCTGGTAGGCAGGGTTCATTGGGCTTCTTCTACCAAGCCTTGCCTGCCATTCAAACACTTTTACATCACTCCCCCCCCGCCCTTTTTTGAGATGGGGTCTCCCTGTAGCCCCAGCTGTCCTGGAACTCACTATGTAGACCAGGTTGGCCTTGAACTCACAGAGATCCACCTGTCTCCACCTCCCAGGTGCTGGGATTGAAGGTGTGCGCCACCACACCTGGCTTAAAGACGGTTCTTAGCTTGCCAGCTAGGCTAGACACTGGCAGCAAGAGATTCTCCTGCTTCTGCCTCCCCAGCATTGCAATTACGAGGGTACACCACCACTGGTTTTTTTAAAATAGGGGTTCTGGGGCTAAAGAGAAGATGGCTCAGTGGTTAAGAACACTTGCTGTTCTTCCAGAGGACCTGGGTTTGAATCCCAGCACCCACATGGTGGCCAACAACCATCTATAACTCTAGTTCCTGGGGATCCAGCAACTCTTTTGGTCTCAGTGGGCACTGCACAACATAGGTGCACTTACATACATGTAGGCAAAACACATGCATAAAATAAAAATAATAAATGAAATAGCTGGGTGTAGTGGTGTACACATTTAATCCCAGCACTCGGGAGGCAGAGGTAGGTGGATCTCTGTGAGTTCAAGGTGTAGTCTACAAAATGAGTTCCAGGACAACTGGTGCTATAGAGAGACCCTGTCTCAAAAATAAAAATTATTAACTATTATTATTGGACGGACACAGTGCCACGGTGCACATGGGGGGAGGCTGAGAACAGCTCTGTGGAGCCTCTTCCTCTATCTTTATGTAGGTTCTGGACATTGAACTCGGGTTGCTTGCATAGCAAGTGCCTTGACCCATCTTATCGCCCCAATCCTTCTATTTTTAAGAAGCGGATGTCCACTGAAGACAATTAGACATTTGCTTGATTACTCAGAAGTGTGTGAGGCACAGGGCGGGAGAGGCAGCCAGATGGTTGAAGGAGAATGCAGTTCTGAGGTGAAGGACTAACCGTGATCTGCTGTAGACTGATGTTGTGTCCCCGACTCCCACCCCATTTTGCTTGCAGAGGCCTCACCCACAGTGTGCTGGTGTTAGGAACCAGGAGTCATGAGGGTGGAGCTTCCAGGAAGGGATTTCCAGGATGATGGAGGAGGCCTGGAGAGCTGCTGGTCTCCTCCAAGTGAGCCAGGAAATGGGCCCTCTCTGAACCTGCTGCCGTCTTATCTGGATTTCCCAGTCTCCAGAACTGTGAGAAGATTTTGCTGCTTATAAGCCATGTGGTGCATGGTAGTTTGTTATAGTAGCTCAAAAGACCTGATGTTACACAGATGAGGATTCTGGCTCCATCGGGTCTGGATGAGTCAACAGCACATGTCTGCAATGCCTTAGGAACTGCTAAATCAATGTTAAATGAGAGCAGGCCTTTACGTATGAGCTTGTTTCTCTGTTTCCTCAGCAAAAATGAGAGTCTGAGAGTTATGACTCTCATCTCAGAGTCACATCCCATTTCTTCTAAAGGAACCAACCATTGATCCCAGAGTCCCAGTAGTTTAAAATTTCAGTCAAGAAACTGAAATGGAGCCGGGCGTGGTGGCGCATGCCTTTAGTCCTAGCACTTGAGAGGCAGAGGCAGGCGGATCTCTGTGAGTTCAAGGCCAGCCTGGTCTACATAGTGAGTTCCAGGCCAACTGGGGCTACAGGGGGACCCTGCTTCAGAAACAATCACTGATGGCTCAGTGGTTAAGAGCACTGACTTTTCTTGCAGAGGAGCCAGGTTTGGTTCCTAGCACCTACATGGCATCTAACAACTGTCTATAACTCCACTTCCAGGGAATCTGACCCTTCTCTGGCCTATGCAGATATTCCATGTAGGTGATAATGTTACATACATATAGGCAAAACACTCATATATATAAAATAAAAATGAAACAGAAAAATTAAATTAAGAGATCAGAAACACTAAAGCTAGGGCTAGGAGAAATATCAAAAGAGAGTAGAGAAAAAATTAAGGGATGAAAGCAAACAGACTAAGCGGGGGGGAATTTGCCCCAAACATTAATCACAACCATCTCCTTCTCTGGGAAAAGACAGCTAAGGTGAAGATCAGCAGCAACCACATGCATACACACACATAACACATAAGCATATATGCAAATGCAGACAATGCATACATAACACATAAGCATATATGCACACCCAGACACATGTAACACATAAGCATATATACACACATGCACACACATAACACATAAGCATATATACACACGTGCACACACATAACACATAAGCATATATGCACACGCAGACAATACATACACACACTGACACGTTTATTTATATGCACATGCACAAACTCACATACACACATGCACACGCACCATTATCCACTCCTCAACTCCCCTCTGAAGAGGCTCTGGAGCACCGTCTGTCTGCACGGCCTTACTTTCAGGCTCTGACAGCCTGAACTGATTCCAGCCCCCGAGCATTTCTAAAGAAGCCGATTACTGAAGAAGTCAAAATCTAGAATTATTAACACACTCAACCAGATGTTGGGGAAATACGAAACAACTTGGAAGAAGGCAGCCCAGTCCGCCTTGCTCTAAGTTTCTTGTCTGCTTTCCATTTAAGTCAGAACCAGAACAGCAATGAATACCTGAAAATACCTCTCAGGTGCAGAGAAGGCTAGGTGGCTCACTACAGGGAGAGCATGCCTTTTGCAGTCCATTTCCAGATGGTCATAGTAAGGGCCCGCAATTGTAGAAGTATTACAGGTCCCAAAATACTTTCATAAATGTTACTTAGCTATTATTCAGGCTGCTGTAATAAAGACTACTTATAACAAGACTTTATTCCTCACAGTTCTGGAGAGTAGGAAACCATAACTCAAGGCACTGTTGGATTCAGTGTCTGGTTCATAGAAGGTGACTTTAGCTGTGTCTTTACATGGTGGAAGTTAAGAATGAGCAAGGCCGGGGCTGGAGAGATGGCCTAGCGGTTGCACGGCACGGGTGCACAGACCTGCATGCACACAGTACATTCATACACATACAGAAATAAAAATTAAAATAAAAAAATATTAAAAAAAAAAAAAAAAGAATGAGCAAGGCCATTGGACCTGTTTTAGAAAAGCCCCTGGCCCTTGCATAGAGGACAGCAGGTGCCTTTTGCTTACTGGGAGAAGAATACTGACTCCCATCTTTAAAAGGTTTCCGGGTGCCAGGCATGGTGGCGCACGCCTTTAATCCTAGCACTTGGGAGGCAGAGGCAGGGGGATCTCTGTGAGTTCAAGGCCAGCCTGGTCTACAGAGTGAGTTCCAGGACAGCAGGAGCTACAGGGAGACCCTGTCTCAAAAAAGGCCAAAAAAGAAAAAAAGAAAAAGGTTCCTACTTTCTAGATGTGAAAATCACTTTTTTCGGGGCTGGAGAGATGGCCTAGCGGTTAAGAGCGCCGACCGCTCTTACAGAGGACCCGGGTTCGATCCCCAGCACCCACATGGCAGCCAAGAGCCGTCTGAAACTCCAATTCCAGGAGAACTCCAGCTCCAGGGGAATCTGAGACCCTCTTCTGACCTCCGCGGCATTGCACGACACAGGTGCACAGACCTGCATGCAGACAATACATTCATACACATACAGAAATAAAAAAATAAAAAAATAAATTAAAAAAAAAAAAGAAAATCACTTTTTTCTTTGCCTGCCTTGTTCCTCTGCTGCTCCCAAGATGCCAGGCTCTCTGCACCATGGGAAGATGAAGATGGCAGAAGTGTGGGCCTGTCCCTCAGCCTGTGTAATCAGCGGGGCACGTAGGGTCTGAGTGGGGTCATCGCCACCACGAACACTGAGCACACCACGAGCACTGAGCATACCACGAGCACTGAGCACACCACGAGCACTGCGCACGCCACGAGCACTGAGCACGCCGCGAACACTGAGCACGCCTCGAGCACTGAGCACGCCGCGAGCACTGAGCACACCACGAGCATTGAGCACACCACGAGCACTGTGCACACCACGAACACAGCACACCATGAACACTGAGCACACGGCTCCCACCTGCCTGCTGGCTCCCCTCTCATCTTGGGATGCTGGAACCCCATTTCTTTCTCTCATTACATTAAATTAAGCATCATTAGGAAGGAAAATGCTCTGTTTAAAACAAATCACCGAACACATTCCAGACACAAGTTGAAACAATTTTTTAAAATAACCTTTTTCCTTTGGGTCATCCAAGTTACCTCTGTGCCCTTTGTAGGAATAACTGATACCTGTCCCCCTCACCCCCCACCCCGAGAACCTTGCTGAGCTTAAGGCAACCTGCAGAGCAGCCTGCATCTACGCTGAGGAAGATGCTGTGCATCTCCAGGAGCGGTGGTGGGAACCTACATCTGCCAGCTCTGACTCACCGCAAAGCATGCTGCTGCGGGCTAGACGCAGCTCTGCACAGGGTGCGTTCCCAAGGCAGACTCACCCAACAGGCCTGGGAAGCTGGTTAATCCTCACCAGGGTGTGGTGGCTGTTGCCAGTCCAAACCACCAGCAGCACAAGTGCTTGCCGAAGCTCCAGGGCTGGGAATGTGGGCGAGACATGCTGAGGGTGAGAAGACAGAAGCACCTCTGGCTCCTGTGCCCTCCCTGCTTGTCCTGGGAGGACATGGGGTCCAGCGTCCTCAGCCCCAGGGGAGCCATGCTAGCCAACTTTGTCACTACAGACATGCCTACACATGCAGGCCTGGTGGCAAAACTAACATGTCCCTTGAGGGTGATGGGAATTGGAAGATTCTGTTGTTCTGGTAATTGACCCTGAACACTGACTTTGAGATGGGGCCTTGCTCTGTAACCCATGCTGGACTCGAACTTGAGATCTTCCTGCTTTAGCCTTCAAAGTCCTGGGATTAGAGGTCTTCGTCACTGCACTCAGCCCCGCCTTATCTTCAGAGGCAGACAGACAGAGATGCAGGGGACAAGAGTCACCTCCCAATGTCCAGTCAAAGCCAAAGGCCCAGGAAGAGGTGCTCTGGAAACACTGTGAAGGGGCTCTGTGAGCTGGAGACCTCTCCAGTTCCTCTAGTTCCTGGTATTTTATCATTCCTGTTTGAGAGGGGACTGGATACATATATATCAGGCCATGTGCACACATGTGATCCTAGCATGCAGAAGGTGGAGGCAGGAGGATGGCAAACATGAGGCCAGCCTGGGCTGCATAATGAGACCCTGTCTCAAGAAACCAAGGGCTAGGGTGGGTATGGCGGTCCACATCTTCAGTCTTAGCACTCGGGAGGTAGAGACAGGTGGATTTCTACGAGTTTAAGGCCAACCTGGTCTATATAGTGACTGAGTTCCAGGCCAGCCAGCGATACATATTGAAACTCTGTATAAAAAGAAAATTGTGGAGGCTGGAGAGATGGCTCTGCAGTTAAGAGCACCAACTGCTCCAGCAGAGGACCCAGGTTGAATTCCCAGCACCCACAAGGGGGCTAAGAACCATCTTTAAGCCAGTGGTGGTGGCCCACACCTTTAATCCTAGTACTTGTGATGCAGAGGCAGGCGGATCTCTGTGAGTTCAAGGCCAACCTGGTCTACAGAGTGAGTTCCAGGACAGCTGGGGCTATAGGGAGACCCTGTTTCAAAAATAAATAAATAAATAAATAAATAAATAAATAAATAAATAAAACTGAAAAAAAAAAAAAAAGCCAGGCATAGTGGCAAACACCTCTAATCCCAGCACTCAGGAGGAAGAGGCAGGCAGA
>VZQC01015735.1:1721105-1759860 GCA_009823505.1 Rhizomys pruinosus
GACATCATGAGCTTTGCAGGAAAATGGCTGGAGCTAGAGGACATCATGCTGAGTGAAGTAACACAGTCCCAGAAAAATAAATGACAAATGGTATCCCTCATCTGTGGATGCTGGTGCCAATTACCTAGTTGTAAGTATTTCTTGTGCACAGCCCCTTGAGCTTTTGTCCAAAGCAGCTGGGAATGATGCATATTGGAAACAACAACAACAACAGAAAGGACTGCATCGAAGAACTAACTGAAATTGAACTTCTGCTCAAAACAGTCAAGTTCCTCATGGAGAATATTGAGAAAGACTGAGAAAGAGATGAAAAGCACGTTTGGCAGAATGCATGAGCTCTGGTGGGGTGGGGGAATGGGGGGGACACGGGTCTAGATTTGATTAAAAAATTAAAATTAATTAATTAATTAATTTAAAAAGAAAGGAAAGACAAACCTACCTCGGTGTGGTGGTCACACCTTTAGTTCCAGCACTCAGGAGGCTGAGGCCTGTGAGATTGAGGCCAGCCCCGTCTACGCAGTAAGTTCCAGACAGGCTGGGCTTACACAGAGACCCTATCTCAAACAGCAAAAACAAAAGCAAAAACAAACCTCTCACTGCAAAATAAAGGAAGAAAGAAAGAAAACAAAAAAACAAGGAAAAACAAACCTATTAGAAATGGACAAACGATGGGAATATGCAATTCATAGGAGGGGAAATCCCAGGAAACATATTCAAACCACGCTCTTGTCGCTGCCAGTCAGGACGACTGTGTGGAATCACTTGTGCATTGACAGAAGCTAAGAATGAAATGCCTGCTGTGGTGGTTTGAATGAAAATGTCCCCATAGGCTCCAAGTATTGAGACTTTTTGTCCCCAGTTGGTGGCACTATTTTGGGAGATCTTAGAAGGTGTGGCCATGCTGGAGGAAGCGTGTCACTGGGGGTGAGCTGAGAGAGTTCAACAAGCCTTGCCAGACTCCAGTCTCTGCTTCCTGTGCCTGCTTGAAGATGTGAACCTTGACTTTCTGCTCCAGCTCCTGCCACCATGCCTCCCCACCATGGTGGACTCTAGTTCCCCTGGAACTGTCATTGTAAGCTCGAATAAACTCTTCCTTTTGGGGGTTCCCTTGGTCATGGAGGCGCTATCACAGCAACAGAAAAGTGACTAATACACCCTCTAGAGTCAAGAATGAAGGAAACAGGTACTCGGACTGAGAGAAATGTGAACTGTTACAAACTTTCTGGCAGTCAGACAAAACTATAAAATGTTAATTCCTTTGTTCCTTAGACACACAAGTCATATGAAGGACATGTGTGTGTGTGTGTGTGTGTGTGTCTGTCTGTCTGTCTGTCTGTCTGTACGTACTTGTTTATGGTTACATTGTCTGTAGATGGCAGAGAAGCACCAGAGACTATGGGAATGCTCAGAGTCAGGAGGATGGCTGAATAAGTTATTGTAGGCACAGACCATGGGGAACTGTGCAGTAGTTAAAAATGTAAGTTAGGAGGCTGGAGAGACGGCTCAGCTGTTAAGAGCACTTACTCTTGCAGCGGACTCAGGTTCAGTTTCCAGCACCCACTTATAACTGCCTATTATAACTGCCTGTAACTCCAGTTGTAACTCCAGTTCTGGGGGATTCAATGCCCTCTTCTGGCCTCTGCAGACATCAGGTATGAACATGGTGCACATACATACATGCAGGCAAACACTCATACATATAGAATAGAAATGAATCTTTTCCTTAAATGTAAGCTAGATCTATACTAATTGACTGGAGGGGTTCCCATAATAAAGTGTAACTAAGTAAGAAAAGCTATAGGCAAAGTTTTATATATANTCTGAATATAATTTGTTTAATTTAGAGACATCTGCACTTTAATGGAAATGGTTCTTTACTTCAACCCATGAGTTCCCAGGGGGTTTGAACTCAGGTCACCAGGCAGGCATTGTTACCAGTTGAGACATCTCACGAGCCCCCGCTTTTTTCATATTCTTGGAACATGTCTCACAGTGTAGCCTGGGCAGTCTCAAAAAAAACCTATGTCTGGTTATGGTGGTGCACGGCCTTTAATCCTAGCACATAGACAGGCGGACCTCTGTGAGTTCAAAGGCCAAACTGGTCTACACAATGAGCTCAAGTGAACTCCAGGCTAGCTGAGACTAAAGGAGACCCTGTCTCAAGAAGACAAATAAAAAGAAATCTATTAATCTTCCTGCCTCACCTGCCAGTGTGTCGGTATGCAAAAGGCCTATTGCCACCCGTGCACACTCCACCTTTTCAATTTTTTTTTTTTTTTTTTTTGCCTGTCATCTGGCTCCGTTATTGGCAGTTGTTGTTGTCAAAGTTAATCGTTTGATTTTCTTTGGTGGGAACGGGAAACGAGGCGCTGAGAATGGCGTCAGGTGGTTTAAGAAAATGGCTGCTCTGAGCAGATAGAGTGACCGAGCATAAGGTCAAGTCAAGAACCACAGTGATGGCGCTGACCGATAGTCGCTGATAAATTATGCAGTTTCTGGGGGATCTGACGCCCTCCTCCTGTACCTTTGTCGGGCAATTGTCATGAACACCGATGTCTGCATCTTACATGTGGGGCGATAGCACTACCAGGGCAACAACATCCACAAGAAATTAACCATAGAAAAAAAAAATAATTAAAATGAAAAAATTAAATAGTGCTGGGAGTACAGGCCTGTGCACCACACCCAGCCTGATTTCTTGATTATAGAAATAATCTATATAAAGTTAAAACAAGCATAGAAATAAGAGAGGAATGATCATGTGAAACCTGTCACCTGCTGTTCTCTTGTTCCTCCGCCCTGAGATACACTCCTTATTCCATTGTGTGATATACTTGTTCTTCCAGGAACTCTTTGGATCAGCCTTTCACATGTTATATTGATCAACAAGTGAGAAAAGAGTCTGGACTTTGTCTTTCATCGAGTCCCGGGAGCCCTAAATGAGGGGCAACTGTGCCGAGGGATAAGGGGGAGCAGAGACAGTGCATACATCTGTCAACAAACAGGATAACATTTATTACCATTCTTTTAAATTCTCTTTATTTTTTTCAATTTAATTTATTTTTTTTTTATGTGTATTGAATGTACCAATCTGCATGTGGGTTTGTGCAACCGTGTTGTGCGATGCGAGTGAGGTCAGAAGGGTGTTGGAACCTCTGGAACTTGAGCCAAAGAATGGTTCTCAGGCCGCAATGTGGGCCTGGGGATTGACCCCCGGTTCCTCTGCAAGATAGCCACGCTTAACCACTAGGCCATCTCTCCCGCCCCTAAATTCTTTTGTTCCCTTCCTCTCTTGTTCTTCTTACTCTTTGCCACCTTCACCTGCGCCCCGACTGATCAGTCAGTGCTGACACTGTAGCAATGTATAGTCTTTGGCTCCTTTAGCATGAGCCGAATACAGAGCTGTAATCATTGGGGTTTATTCTGGCATGCAGGACACAGGGCTGGCGCAGTGGGTATGGCTGGTGGTTCCTTTAAACCATCCGCCTCACAACCTTTCACACTTTCATGTTTTTCAAAGTCATGAAAATGAGCCAATGAAACACGCAGTGCCTATCCTTGATGTGAGATTAGAGAAGGGGGAGAAGACCAAGGGGAAATGAGACAACAGTAAACACATCCACTAGAGACGAAGGCCTACTTACATCTCCACTGAAACCACCTCTAAAGGAAACAATCCTCCATCTAGAAGGATCTAATGAACCGTCCTCCATCTAGAAGGTCACCTACATCCCACTGACCACCTCTAATGAACCATCCTCCATCTAGAAGGCCACTTACATCCCACTGACCACCTCTAATGAACTGTCCTCCATCTAGAAGGCCACTTACATCCCATCAACCACCTCTAATGAACCGTCCTCCATCTAGAAGGTCACCTACATCCCACTGACCACCTCTAATGAAGATAGCCGCCATCTCAGAAGGCCACCTACAATCCCACCCTGAGGCCGACCTCTTAATGAACGTTACCTCTCATCTAGAAGGTCAACTTAACACGACTAGGTCACTGTCTAGAGTGAACGATATCCTCCACTAGAAGTGCCACGTACATCCAACAGCCACCCCTAAATGAAGCCGCCCTCCAACCTAGAGTAGCCCACCGACAATCCGCATACGACCACCGTCTGAATGGTTGAGTACCGTCCTCACCATCTACAGAGATCCACCAGTAACATCGCTGGAACACAAATGAAACCTGTATCCTCATCATCTAGATAGGTCCCTGATCACACCTGACACCTAGCATGAAACCGTCCTCGCATCTATGAAGTCACCTCATCACCGACCATCCTCTATGGAATCCGTCCTCCATCTGGACACTGATTACCTGCCACCCCAAAACAGTTTAGTATAGGGGGAGATTTACACAAAGCGAACTGGCCAGCTATGGGGGTGGGGGGGTGGGGCCTGTATTGTTTGGTGTCTTCATTTTCTGAAAAATTGGTCAGAATATATATATATAGTCCTTATACTGATATCTATAATACCAAATAGTATTATCAGAATATATTATATGTAATCTGAAATATTTGTCTGGTGGTCCTTTAAAACGTGTAAACTAGATGGTTTCTTCTCTTTGGTACTAGGGCTAGAGCTTAGCAAGGCGCTGCGAACTGGTTCTGGGCCTGGCCTGTTAGCAGTCCTCAAGTACTTAAGCCCACAGCAAGGAGGGGAGGGAACATGAGAAAGGGGAACTGAAGATAGAGAATGTAACAATAAGACACATCCCCAGTAGAGAGAGAGACGAAGAAAGGACAACGGTTTATTGTTGTAACTCAAGGCTTTTTTACAGAATCTTGCTGAGGGGCTTGGACCTCAGAAAAGACGTGATGGGGGTTGGGGCAGGCAGTTGGGACAAAGAAACCCCAGGACCATGCTGTTCCAAAATTCAAAGTAAGCGTTTGGCCCCAATATATATAGAAATTGGATCACAGGCTGTGCCACGGTGAGGGTTTGGCAGGATAATCAGCGATGCAGTGTTCTGCCAAAAGCAATGCCTACATTATCATCAATATATATTATACTATAAAATATATAAGATTATGTTTATATGCACCCCCAATAGCTGGCCAGTCGCTTGTGTAAATCTCCCCTCCTATACTAAGAGAACACTGTTGTGGGTGGCAGAGTGCCAGATGGAGGACGGTTCACTAGAGGTGGTCGGTGGGATGTAGGTGACTTTCTAGATGGAGGACGGTTCATTCAAGGTGGTCAGTGGGATACAGGTGACCTTCTAGATGGAGGACGGTTCATTAGAGGTGGTCAGTCGGATGTAGGTGGACTTGTAGATGGAGGACGGTTCATTAGAGGTGGTCAGTGGGATGTAGGTGGCCTTCTAGTTGGAGGACGGTTCATTAGAGGTGGTTGGTGGGATGTAGGTGGCCTTCTAGATGGAGGATATTTCACTAGAAGTGACCAGTGGGATGTAGGTGACCTTCTAGATGGAGGACGGTTCATTAGAGGTGGTCGGTGGGATGTAGGTGGCCTTCTAGATGGCGGATATTTCACTAGAAGTGGTCAGTGGGATGTAGGTGACCTTCTAGATGGAGGACGGTTCATTAGAGGTGGTTGATGGGATGTAAGTGGCCTTCTAGATGGAGGACAGTTCATTAGAGGTGGTCAGTGGGATGTAAGTGGCCTTCTAGATGGAGGATGGTTCATTAGAGGTGGTCAGTTGGATGTAAGTGAGCTTCTAGATGGAGGACGGTTCATTAGAGGTGGTCAGTGGGATGTAAGTGGCCTTCTAGATGGAGGATGTTTCATTAGAGGTGGTCAGTGGGATGTAAGTGGCCTTCTAGATGGAGTGTTTGGTGATGTTCTCTTTCCCTTGGTCTTTCCCCCTTTCTCATCTCACATAAGGATAGGACCTGGTGGTTTCATGGTCATTTTATGACTTTGAAAACATGAAAGTGTGAAAGGTTGTGAGGCGGATGGTTTAAAGGAACCACCAGCCATACCCACTGCGCCAGCCCTGTGTCCTGCATGCCAGAATAAACCCCAATGATTACAGCTCTGTATTCGGCTCATGCTAAAGGAGCCAAAGACTATACATTGCTACAGTGTCAGCACTGACTGATCAGTCGGGGCGCAGGTGAAGGTGGCAAAGAGTAAAGAAGACAAGAGAGGAAAGGGAAACAAAGAGAATTTAAGGGGCTGGAGAGATGGCCTAGTGGTTAAGCGTGCCGACTGCTCTTGCAGAGGACCCGGGTTCAATCCCCAGCACCCACATTGCGGCTGAGAACCATCTTTGGCTCCAGTTCCGGGGGAATCCAACACCCTCTTCTGACCTCCTCGGCATCGCACAACACGGGTGCACAAACCTACATGCAGATGGTACATTCATACACATAAAAAAATAAATAAAATTGAAAAAATAAAAGAGAATTTAAGCACAGAATGGTAATAAATGTTATCCTGTTTGTTGACAGATGTATGCACTGTCTCTGCTCCCCCTTATCCCTCGGCACAGTTGCCCCTCATTTAGGGCTCCCGGGACTCGATGAAAGACAAAGTCCAGACTCTTTTCTCACTTGTTGATCAATATAACATGTGAAAGGCTGATCCAAAGAGTTCCTGGAAGAACAAGTATATCACACAATGGAATAAGGAGTGTATCTCAGGGCGGAGGAACAAGAGAACAGCAGGTGACAGGTTTCACATGATCATTCCTCTCTTATTTCTATGCTTGTTTTAACTTTATATAGATTATTTCTATAATCAAGAAATCAGGCTGGGTGTGGTGGCACATGCCTTTAATCCCAGCACTATTTAATTTTTTCATTTTAATTATTTTTTTTTTATTCTATGTGTATGTGTGTGTTGCCTGTATGTATGTAAGTGCACTGGTGTCATGCAATGCCCACAAAGGTCAGAAGAGGGGTCAAATCCCCCAGAACTGGAATTACAGATGGTCAGCCATCATGTGGGTTCTGGGAATTGAACCTGGGTCCTCTGCAAGAGCAGCCAGTTTTCTAACCACTGAGCCATTTCTCCAGCCCCAACAAAGAAATCAAACTATTTTAAACTTGAAACAACAACTGCAAGACTGAAACGAGGCCAGATGACAGGCAAAAAAAAAAAAAAAAAAAAAAAAAAAGGTGGGTGGGCACGGTGGCATGGCCTGCAACCCACACACTTGGCAGGCTGAGGCAGGAAGATTATGTTTTCTTTTTTTCTGTCTTTTTGAGACAGGGTCTCCTGTAGCCTGGGCTGTCCTGGAACTCATCATGTGAATCAGGCTGGCCTTGAACTCACAGAGGTCCGCCTGTCTATGTGCTAGGATTAAAGGCGTGCACCACCATAACCAACATAAGTTTATGATTTTGAGGACTGCCCAGGCTACACTGTGAGACATGTTCCAAGAATATGAAAAAAGCGGGGGCTCGTGAGATGTCTCAACTGGTAACAATGCCTGCCTGGTGACCTGAGTTCAACCCCTGGAACTCATGGTAGAAGGAAAGAACCAACTTCCAGAAAGTGCAGATGTGTGCGCACACACATGCTAATAAAATTAAAAATATATCAGAAATCAAAACAAACAAAACAAGCCAAAATCACTACCACCACCACCATCACCAACAAATGAGAGCCCAGACCAATTTGAGGGAGTCTTAGTAATCCAAGAAATGACGACAGACCAAACACAGGAAATGGCAGTGGTGCTGGGGGGACATAAGGAGGTTTAAAAAAATAACAGGCAGTGGAATAAATAGTCACAGTACATTGGAAGGGAGGGTGGAGCTGTCTGGGGGCTGTTGAGGTCAGTTGCTTATCTCAGTAAGTGCCTGGAGAGAAGTACTATTCCCTGATCTGGGATGCAGCTCCCTGAACACAGAAAAGCACATCCTGTGGGCACGTGTGGGTTTGCACGTGCTCAGCTCTACGAGCTGACTTACACACCTGCACGTCCTTTGCTGGGTCCACCCCAGCTGGAGCAGTGCGCGGTGTAGGGAGTCTGGGATTGGCTACTATGAGGTTACAATATCTGATATAAACAGCCTGTTGTTTGAAATAAATTGGAGTTGCACCCACTGCCGTGTGTCTCTGAGATGTACTGGAGCAGTCTCGAGAGTGTACTCTTCCCTACCTGCCCCCAGGAGGATTATCAACTCCTACACACATCAATTGGGTAGAAAACACAGTATCTTCCAAATTCTATAGCCTGGGTTCCACTCTGAGCAGAATGTCTGGGCACAGTGAAAGTTGAAAAAGGCTGGTGTGGGGCTCCAGGGGACCTACTTTGAAGTGTAGGATAAAAACTGGAAGTAGATGAAACACAGCCATAGGGTGTGGTAGCAAACTTCTTAATCCCAGCACTGGGGAGGCAGAGGCAGGCAGATCTCTGTGAGATCAAGGCCAGTCTGGTCTAAATAGTGAGGGACAGGCCAGCTGGGGCTACAGGGAAAAGGAAAGGTGGGAAGGAGGGAGGGGGAGGGAGAGAGGGAGAGAGAGAGAGAGAGAGATCCACGGGGTGGGGGGGGGGTCCTAACCTAACACTGCCTGATGGATGTTCACACATCTGTGGAATGAATGATGGAAGGAAGGACACTAGTATCAGCTATTGCTAAGAAAAGTCAAAGTGTCCGTTGGCATCAAAGTGGCCACCTTGAACTTTCCATCCTGTCTCAGCCTCCTGAGTCCTGGGATCAGAGATGTGTACTATCATACCTGGCCTAAAATATTAGCTATTAAGGGCTGGCACGATGGGTCAGTGATTAAGAGCACTGGCTGCTCTGGCAGAGGACCCAGGTTCAAGTTCCAGCACCCACATGGAGGCTAACAACTGCCTGTAACTCCAGTGCCAGATCTGGACATCGTCTTCTGACCTCCTCAGGCACTGCACAACATGAGTGCACTTACACACATGCAGCAATATGCTCATATACACAAAATAAAAATAAAATGTATTTTTTTAATTAGCTACTAAATGTTGGACAAGACATCTGCAAACTGAACATATTTGGAAAGAGACACCAGAAATGACTGTCACGGTTGTCACCTTTTCCCTCTACAATATTCTTTGTTTTCTACACAGTCTGTGACAAACATTAGAGAAAAATGTTAACTTTCAAGCTTTGCTCTTAAAGAAAAGAGAAAGGCAGGGCATGGTGACAAACACCTTTAATCCCAGCACTCAAGAGGTAGAGGCAGGCAGATCTCTGTGAGTTCAAGGCCAGACTGGTTTACATTGTGAGTTTACAGGCAAGCTGGGGCTACAGGGAGACCCTATCTCAAAAAGATGTGAGAGAGAGAAAGAGAGAGAGAGAGAGAGAGAGAGAGAGAGAGAGAGAGAGAGAGAGAGAGAGAGAGAACAACTTTTAGGAGCTGTTTCTCTATTCCAGCAGGACCATGTGGGTCCTAGGGATAGAACTCAGGTCCTTAGGCTTGGCAGCAAGCACCTTCTGCCTACTGAGCCATCTTGCCAGCCCCTTTGCTTATTTTCTCTTGTGGGAACCAACAACTGCTTTTACTTCTCCTGCCTCATCTTCCGGGTGCCAGGTGGTTACTGAGCACTGGTTTCCAGCTCTGCTGCATAGCCTGGTCTTCCCTTAGAGCTGCTCTTTTGAGCCTCTGCATGATCAGGACCCCCGTATGAATCACCGGCCCCACCAGCTTCTCTATCTGGAAGCTTCCAGCAAATGCCAGGTAGATGTCAATGAATGCAGCAGTGGCCAGTTCACCCAGGATACTGCCAGGTGACAGCTCTTTACTCAGCTATGGTGGCGGGGGAGCCAGCTCCCTCCATCTCCCCATCTCTCCATTGTGGCAACTCCCTACCCCTGAGGGCCTGGGACACAGGCCTCACACACATCTGGAACATCTGTTGAGGAGTCTGGATGGTCCTGTCTATGGTGAGGGCTCACTGGGACAGCTCCCCTCCCATCCTAGATTGGGTCCCTGCCACATGGGTGTGTGGAAGTGACTGTAAGGATGTAATGTTAGAATCTAGCGGCCANCCCCCCCCCCCCCGCCCTTTTTTTTTTTGTTTTTTTTTTTTGGTGTATGAGTGTATTGCCTGCATGTATGGAAGGGCACCCGTGTTGTGCAGCACAGATGGAGGACAGAAGAGGGTGCTAGATCGTTTGGAACTAACTGGAGTTACAGATGGTTGTTAGCCACCTTGTGGGTGCTGGGATTTGAAACTGGGTCTTCTGCAAGAACAGCCAGTGCTCTTAATTTCTTCACACCCGCAAGCCCCCAACTCTTAATACCAGGAAGAGGTACAGTGAAGCCAAAGCGTTAGGCAGTAAAGGTTATTAACATTTCCTCTGCTTATGTTTTTCTGGGAAAGAGCCTGAAAGGGGTTGAGGGTGACAAATTGGGGTGACAATATTTTTGTGAGGGAGAAGGGAAGAAACAGGAATGTGGTTTAGGGAATTGGGCTTGGATAGAACAACTCCATGGTGCTTCAGGTTGTAGGTGCAGAGACAGACGTCTGACTGAGCTCCATGCCTCTCACAGAGGCTGGCTGTGCAGAGGGTGAGATCTCCCTGGTGGCCACAGGGATGAAAGCAGAAACCCACACACAGATGCTCTGCCAGGCGGCCTCTGGTGCCTGGTTTTGGGCGGAGAGGGCTCTCTGTGACAGCCTGGGTGGATGTTCCCTCCAGCACAGCAAATATATCCACTGCTGTGTCACATGTCCTTGTTGGCCCAAGTTGCTTTCCGTGTAAATTCTACTCTTTCCCCCTAGGTGTATAGAAATGTCACCAGATTTCCTAGTCCCAGGTTAGCCCCCCCCCCCCGTCTTTTTGAGATAGTGTCTCCGTATAGCCCCAGCTGTCCTGGAACTAGCTATATAGACCAGGCTGGCCTTGAACTCACAGAGATCCGCCTGCCTCTGCCTCTGCCTCTGTCTCTGAGTGCTCAGATTACAGGAGTGTGCCACCAAGCCTGGCTAGATTGGGCTTTTTTATTCACTTACTCAGATGTTAATTCACCCCATTTATGGCGGCGTTCTCAGAACCCCACTGGCTCTCAGGAAAGCTCCATTTTGCCTGGGCTCTTTGAGACCTGTGCTATCTGAGCCTGACAGAGTCACTTGGGGACACAGGCTTGCCTTGAGGCCTGACTTCCTGATGACTTTTGACTGGGAGCCAGCATTATCCTGGTCTGTGCACAGTGCACATGTGCTTCCCTGGCTACTGCTCCCAGAGCTTTAATTTACTGGAGGGGAAGCACCTGTAATCCCTGTTTGGAAAAATGTCTGCTTAATGGCAGTTCTCCCGGACGTGACACACTCGACAATGAAAGTTGCGGTGGGATCAGGTCCCCCTGTGGCCTGTTTCATGTGAAGATACAATCAGACATTTGGCCAGCTATTTGGAAGTGGCTGGGCTCTCCAGATAGCTTAATCCCTGCTGTAACTATTCTTTGATTTTTATCAAGAGCTCCAGTACTTCCACCCCTCCATTTGCTACCAGGTCAGCAGACCTCGCGGCATGCTTTAATTTGCATCCTGCTGGATGGTCAGGGCGCATCCTTCAGTGTCCTCAGTACCCAAACTCCCTCTTTTTCCTATCCCACCTGCTGTGGGAATTATCATCCCTGGGTCCACACTGCCATCTGTTCTAGTCTGCTTTCTATGGCTGTGACAAAACACTGTCCATCATTAAGGGAAACCAAGGCAGGAACTCAGGGCAGAAATCTGGAACACAGATTATGGAGAAACACTACTTACTGGCTTTCTCTCTTGGCCTGTGCTCAGCCTGCTTTCTTATACCACACAGGACCCAACTGCCCAGGGGTGGCACCACCCACAGTTGGTTGGGCCCTCCCAGATCACTCAACAATCAAGGAAATGCCCAGAGACATAGCCAAAGTTCACTCCAATGGAGAGAGCTCCTCAATGGAGGGTCCCCCTAACTAGGTCTGTCATGTTGACAGGCAGATCTGTCCAGCACACCATCCTTTCTACTTCAATGCCAGAGAGGCTGTGCCCCTACTCAGATCTTCTCTGCTGGCTTCAGCGTGGCCAGAGATTCAGCCCTGATGTTACTGGTGGCAATCAATGGGGCAGCAAGACCACAGGGTGGACAAGATATTTGCTACTTAGAGGAGGATTCTGCAAATACATAAATACACTGAGGCTAATAAAAAAAAATTGCAGGGCTGGAGAGATGGCTCAGCAGTTAAAAGCATTGGCTACTCATCCAGAGAACACAGGTTCCGTTTCCAGCACCCGCATGGCGGCTAACAACCATCCATAACTCCAGTTCCAGGGCATCTTATGCCCTCTTCTGACCATTGTGGGCATTGCATAACATGGGTGCACTTACACATACACTCATACACAGAATTAACAAAATAATAAATAAAATATTAAAATAAGCAAGCAGAAAAGGAGGTAAAAAAAAAAATGGAGGGAGCTGGAAAGATGGCTCAGTGGTTAAGAGTATCAACTGCTCTTTCAGAGGACCAAGGTTTGATTCCCAGAACCCACTGGCAGACATGATGGCACACGCCTTTAATCCTACCTAGCATTCAGGAGGCAGAGGCAGGTGGATCTCTAGCAGTTCAAGGCCAGCCTGATCTACAGAGTGAGTTCCAGGCCAGCTGGGGCTACAGGGAGACTCTGTCTCAAAAAGACAATCAAAANAAAAAAAAAAAAAAAAAAGAAAGAAAGAAATTGAGGAAAGATGGGAGAAATTGACAAATCGAAAATAAATAGCAAAGGGCTGGAGAAATAGCCTAGCGGTTAAGAGCACCGACTGCTCTTGCAGAGGACCCGGGTTTAATCCCCAGCACCCACATGGCGGCTAAGAACCGTCTGTAACTCCAGTTCCAGGAGAATTCCAGGTCCAGGGGAATCCAAGACCCCCTTCTGACCTCCACAGCATTGCACGACACGGGTGCACAAACCTACATGCAGACGGTACACTCATACACATACAAAAATAAATAAAATTTTAAAAAATATTTAAAAAAATAGCAAGATAATGGACTTAATTATATTAGAATTATCCCAGTACTACAGTAAGGATGGACCAGGCTGGGTAAGTAAGATGGTCTAGGACAGCTTTATTATAATAGTCAATTGGAACCAAATGGCAGGTGGGTAAAGTGCTTGCCAACAAGCTTGAGGGCCTGAGTTCAGTCCCCGGGTTCCACAGGTACAAGGAGAGAACTCCTGCAGTTTATTCTATGACTTCCATGCATGTCAATGGGAACACTAAAATAAATAAATATTATCAAAAATTAAGCTGAACGGCTTTAATCCCAGCACTGAGAAGGCAGATCTCTGTGAGTTCAAGGCCACCCTGGTCTACATAGTGAGTTCCAGGCCAGCTGGGACTACAGGGAGACCCTGTCTCAAAAATAATAACAACAAAAACCTATCAGAACAGTATACTCAGAGGAGAGTTCTGAGTTAGAGAGAGATTTGGGAGTATGCTCTAAACTCAAAATAAGCTGTAGTGGGTCCATTGGGAAAGCTTGGTGCAACTTCCTGTATTCTCCGTGATAGAAACATCTAGAAATAGTCCTAGGATTGACGCAGTTAGTGATCATGGCCTCAAGACCCCAGGAATATCCTCAGAACATGACCCATTCGGATACTTGGATCTGCTTTTTTCTGAGTCTACACATTTTACCATACAAGCAGCATTTGGGAGAGGTTCCCAGCCAGACTCTGCCTTAAGAGATGACCATCAGGGCTGGAGGGATGGCCTAGCAGTTGGGAGCACCAACTGCTCTTGCAGAGGACCTAGGTTCGATCCCCAGCACTCACATGGTGGCTGAGAAACATCTGTAACTCCAATTTCAGGAGAACTCCAGTTGCAGGGGAATTGGATGCCCTCTTCTGACCTCTGAGGCATTGCACGACACAGGTGCACAGACCTACATGCAGAGACAGTACATTCATACAAATGAAAGAAAGAAAGAAAGAAAGAAAGAAAGAAAGAAAGAAAGAAAGAAAGAAAGAAAGAAAGAAAGAAAGAAAGAAAGAAAGAAAGAGAGAGAGACAGAGAGAGAGAGAGAAAGAAAAAGAAAGAAAGAAAGAAAGAAAGAAAGAAAGAAAGAAAGAAAGAAAGAAAGAAAGAAAAGGTAAGGGCTGATACACAGACCCCACATGTGACTGAAGTCCAGCAGTTGGCAATAGGTACCCTAGAGCCCTGAACTCATGGATGCCAATGAGTGAGTGGCATCAAAATCAGTATATCTGCACTTATGGCTCAACTGTATACGGATTCAACAAAGAATGGGTTATTCTGGGGAGCAANAGAAAGAAAAAGAAAGAAAGAAAGAAAGAAAGAAAGAAAGAAAGAAAGAAAGAAAGAAAGAAAGAAAGAAAGAAAGAAAGAAAGAAAGAAAGAAAGAAAGATGGATGATCATCAAGAGCCACAGATTCAGGGCTGAAGGATATCAGAAAGGTCATCCTGCTCCAAGCTTACACCCAACAGGCTGACAGCTTATCAGAGTCACATCTGAGGGGAATTATCTCACATCTCCTGGAACAACACTCTTCCCTGGAAGAACAGCGTGTCCCAGGATGGACAGCTTGACTACAATGTTCTTTCTTATATGGAGTGCAAACCTGCCTGCCTGTGATTTATAAAAAGGAGCCCTGGCGCTAGAGTGATGGCTCAGAAGTTGCAAAAGACCCAGGTTCAGTTCCCAGCACCCACATGGTGGCGAACAACCATCTGTAACTCCAGTTCCAGGGGATCCAACACCCTCTTCTGACCTTCTCAGGCATTGCATGGCCTACATGCAAGCAATAAACTAATACACATAAAATAAAAATAGCTGGGTATGGTGGTGCATGCCTTTAATCCCAGCACTCCAGAGGCAGAGGCGGGCAGATCTCTGTGAGTTCGAGGCCAACCTGGTCTACATAGAAAGTTCCAGGACAGCTGGGGCTGCAAGGGAGACCCTGTCGCAAAAAGACCAAAAAATAAATAAAATAATAAAATAAAAATAATAGTTTTTTTTTCTAGACAGGGTCTCCTGGTAGCCCAGCTGTTCTGGAACTCACTCCGTAGACCAGGCTGGCCTTGAACTCACAAAGATCTGCCTGCCTCTGCCTCCTAAGTGCTAGGATTAAAGGCGTGTGCCACCATTCCTGGCTAAAAGGTGTCCTAATGATCACTGAACATTTAGTGAATGAGAGGTAAAAAGCAAGAGCTTTGGCCAGAAGGCTCTTGGCTTTCTCTGCCTTATAGGGCCTGTCAAACAGTTTAGTTTTCAAAACTTAAATCCTTGGCCTTCACTAAACCTTCCCACCATCTTCTGTCAAGAGGTTTCCTGGACGTTGGATGACAATGGAAACCAAATGGGTGTTTCTCATCAGTGAAAGCAAAGTGCTGGGGAGAGGTTCACCGCTCTATTTTTGTCTGTGGGTGTTGGAGGGCTGCCAAGGGGAGCAGAGGTGTTTCCCGTGGTAAACAGCAGACAGAAACCATGACTGGTGACACTGGCTCCTGAGGCCAGAGGAGGAAGATTTGTGAGCAGGATTCTCAATCTGGGAGCCATCTGGATACCCTCGGGTCCGTCTCAAGTCCAGAGCCCCCGGCCTTCAGTTCCCTGTAGCGCTCATCTCCCTAGGCTGAGGGCTCACCCACAAGTATTCTTTCTTGTGCTAATAGGGAGTGGGTGTATCAAGCCTCTGGTGGGTCGGATCTTGCAGCACCCTCCTGGCATTGTGTGTTCTCAGCCCACCCCATCCTCACTGACCGCCAATGGCACTAAATGCCTAAGGGGATCCAGCTAATGCAAGGCATCTGGGGGCTATCTCAGATCCAGAGGAACACCAACTCCATAGATCCAAAGAGTTCTGAGTTCCCAGTTCCAGAGGCTTGCCTGTGGGACCAGGTAGAGCGGGGGTTAAATGAAAAGCAATTTGAAGAATAAGCCAACACCAGGTCCTGGATGACTTTAGTATATGCATCTTCTTTAGTGTCCCATGAGAAATGGGATACTTCCAAGGCTGAATTCAGGGTGCATTTTTTTTTCTTTTTTGCGGTTCTTATCCTCAGCCTTTATTTAATGGCTGCACTACCCCCACAGCCCGTAGGGTGCATTTTAAAAAACAGATTTCAAACATCTGCATAAAATACAGATTTCTGGCCCTGTCCTGAGAAGTTTTGATTCAGTAAGTCTAACAGGATTCAGAAAACTTGACTGTGTTCCCAGCTCACCAACGTGTACTTGGCAGCTGTCAGCTTGGAGAGAGGGAAGCGAGGCCCACACTTGACTGTGGACACTTGGACATCGTGTCCTCAGTCTGGGAATGTATTGGCTTAGCTTGTTGCCACTTGATCACCTGCCTGTTCAGTCGTGGCAGCTTCCCAGGGCTGCTGGGAGGAGGAGGTGAACTGGAGAGGCTGCTTAGTAATCAATGAATAGAAGCCAGTCTTTCTATCTCCAGAGATGATTATATAATGCACCCAGGCTGTGTGTCATGTCAGATGTGTAATAACAGCTCTGGAATAGGATGGAATGGGATCACCCTCCCACCACTGCTAATCCAACCTCCCCCCCGCCACACTGCTAATCCAACCCCCCCCCCCCCAGAGAGCTTCCTGCTTGGTCCAGTTGGGTTCTTGCTTGTGGCCACTCTGACTTTCTTGGATTTGCTTTCTATTCTTTTGGCAGGCTCCGGAGCAGGTACGATTCCCTTTGTGTTTGTTTAAAAATGCTCTTGACCTCTGAGAGGAATCAGGCCTCAGCTCCCATGGTTTGGTGGTTGGCTTCTCTTCCTGTGTGGCTGTGTTTATGACTGTGGTGGTGCAACTTCTTGGAACTGAAATGTAGATTCTCTAGAGACAGGGCAATGCGTGGACACGGCGAGATTCCTTGGATTTGGAGGGTTCCCAGAATGTAATACAATGCCTCTAGGCTCTAGAACTGTGAGGAGTGGATAGGATTTTACTATTAAAGCTAGAACAAGGGCCAGCAGCACAGAGCGGCAGGTAAGGAGGGTGCTTGTCGCCAAACCTGATAGAATCTGAGTTCCGTTCTTGGAATCCACATGGTGGAAGGACAGAACTGACTCCTACATTGTCCTCTGACTTCCACATTCAAAATAAAAAGTGTAACACAAAATAAAAGGAGGGTAAAGGCAAGTTCTCACTTATTTATTCAGCCAGTGTCTCTAAGCACTCTTTCCTACTTCTGATCTTTATCCACCAGTATGGTTATGTGGTGCTGGGGACTGGACCCAGAGCTTCTTGCGTGCTAGGCAAGCACTCCACCCACAGAGCTACATACCTAGCCCCTGTGAGAACTTCCAGTTCACCAGGAACTGCAGTACTTCTGGGAAAAATGAAAGTGACCACAACCACTGCAGCTCAGGTTGGCTTTCACCTCTTCCTACTGTCTAACACCACAGGCAGTGCAATGTCCATCTTCACTGACAATTTGATGGGGTTTAGAATCACCATGGAAACATAGCTCTGCAAAAGTCTGTGAGGGGTCATCTACATTAGTTTAACTAAAGTGGGAAGACTGGTCCTAAATCTGGGCGCACCATCCCTTGGGCCAGGGAACCAAACTGAGCAAAAAGGGGAGACTGAGCTCAGCACTGAGCGTCTCTCTCTGCTTCCTGACTATGGATGCCATGTGACCAGCCCCCTGTGCTCCTACCACCATGCCTTCCCACGCTGATGGCCGCATCCCCTGGAGCTGAGTGAAAGCAAACTCTTCTTCCTTTAAGTCTGCTCTTTTTGTCAGCTGCTTGTCACAGCAACAAGAAAAATACAGCCAGGTTCACTTTCACTCATTCCTGCTCCTAGTGACTGAACACTTAATATAAATTAGACTAAAGGGGCTGATGGCTCAGCGGTTAGGAGCACTGACTGCTCTTGCAGAGGACCTGGGTTTGGTTGATTCCCAGCACCCACATGGCAGCTAAGAACCGTCTTTAACTCCGGTTCCAGGGGAATCAGATGCCCTCTTCTGACCTCCATGGCATTGCACGACATGGGTGCGCAGACCTACATGCAGACAGTACAGTCATACACATAAAAAATAATAAATAAATAAATAAATAAATTAGGCTAAAATGTTCATGGTAAAGTCCCTATCTCAGGAGTTCAGTCTGGGAATTAAGCAAGCTCAGAAACACAAAACTGTCCTATCTCAAGTACTGACTGGAATGAGGGAAACAGACTTCTACCAGGGGCTTAAGTAGCAGGGTTCAGCTGTAATAGAAGTGTGTACAGAATTCTGGAGCTTAAGAATTAAATTTACTTCAGATGAGTCATCCATTTAATGAGCATTTATGAATGTCTCCTAAATGCCTGCTGTGGAACTTGGGAAATAGTAGAAAACAGCTTCTCTTTTTATAGAACAGCATTCAGAAGAGTGGGCTTTAGAGTATGTGAAAACTGAGACCATAACGTGAAGCTTCCACCTACAAGCCCTGTAACTGTGGCCAAGCTACCCACAACCCTGAGCCTCACAATCCTCATCCGAAAAATGGATGAACGGTCGACAGGGTGAGTCAGTGGGAAAGTGGGTAAAACCCCACAGCTCGTGCTCTGACCTCCACACAGACGCACACATCACACACACACAATAATACACTTTAAAAATTTGAGGGCTGGAGAGATGGCTCAATGGTTAAGAGTGCCAACTTCTCTTGCAGAGGACCCAGGTTTGATCCCCAGCACCCACATGGTGGCTAAGAACCACTTTTAACTCCAGTTCCAGGGGAATCCAACACCCTCTTCTGACCGCCACCTCATTGCACGACATGGGTGCACCAACCTACATGCAGACAGTACACTCATACACATAAAAAATAAATTTTAAAAAATGTATGAATAATGCTGGGCATGGCAGCACAGACCTTTAATCCCAGCACTCAAGAGGCAGAGGCAGGCAGATCTTTGTGAGTTCAAGGCCAGCATGGTCTACATAGTAAGTTCCAGGACAACTAGAACTGCAAGGAGACCCTGTGTCAATAAAAGACCCCTCCAAAAAAATAATGAAAAAAATAATATTTAGCACTGGATCATTGGGAAGAACATCTTTATTTTAATTAATTAATTAATTTATTTATTTATTATTACATGGGGCGGGGAACACCATTGTGCACATGCAGAGGTCAAAGGGCAATACTGTAGAGTTGGCTCTCTCCTTCCACCTTTGTGCGAATTAGGGGATCAAACTCAGGTCCCCAGACTTGCAGAGCAAGCACCTGTACCCACTGAACTATCTCACCATCCTCAGCTGCTTTTTTAATATTTTATTATTTTTGTTTTATGTGTATGAATGTATTCCCTACATGTATGTAACTGTATCTGTGTCAATTCAGTGTCTGCAGAGGTCAGAAGAGGACATCAGATTCCCCTAGAACTAGAGTTACAGATGGTTGTTAGCCACCACATGGGTGTTGGGAATCAAACCCGGGCCATCTCTCCAGCCTCATCTGTTTTTTAAGTGCTTGCTTCTGTTTCAAAGTTTTGCTTTGTTGGGCTGGAGAGATGGCCTAGCGGTTAAGAGCGCTGACCACTCTTGCAGAAGGACCCGGGTTCAATCCCCAGCACCCACATGGCGGCCGAGAGCCATCTGAAACTCCAATTCCAGGAGAATTCCAGTTCCAGGGGAGTCCGACACCCTCTTCTGACCTCCGCGGTGTTGCAGGTCACAGGTGCACAGACCTGCATGCAGACAGTACATTCATACACATACGGAAATAAATAAAATTAAAAAAAAAAAAAAAGCTTTGCTTTGTAAACTGCAACATGTTGGCTGTGTGGTGTCTGGCCACTGCCCTGGATGGTTGGTGAGCTTCTCAAGGGAGTGTCTGTCACACTCAAGTTTGTCTGATACAATTGTCACTTGTTGGAGTTAGTGTCCCAAGGTTAGATCTGGAGCTAGACTCTGCAGACCAGTGGTCCTCAGTGCTACTGTCCCTGCTCCCACCCATGGACACTGTCCACTGTCCAAGATAGGCTCTGCTGGGCTGAGTTAGTTCGCACTAGAGAAGAGTATAAATCCCTGAGCGGGCTGTCAGGATGTGGAGCTTGCTCCTCCTCTCCTTTAATTTCAACTTCTGCCCATACCCAGGTTTTGAACTCATCAGTCCTGGCTCCTCCCTTGCAGTCCAGGTTGGCACTGGCTTCTCTGCCTGCCTCTGACGTCCAGCCTGACCTGACTCACCAAGTCCAATTCACCCGTCTGTCTGGTGGCCTGGCAGATGCGGTACCTCACCGCACTGCTGACTTGCTGCCCCACCTTGAGCCCTCAACTCACACGCACTGAATTCTGAAAGTGGGCAGGGAACATACAGGTGACAGGCATGGCTCCCCCCTCAGACACCCGTCACTGTCTTTGTCTTCAAGGTTTCACAAAAATGGTTCTAAGGCTGTCTTCTAAGAGATGTCTCCATAGTTAAGAGAGTACTGGCTGCTCTTGCAAAGGACCCAGGTTCAGTTCCCAGCACCCACATGGTAGCAAACACACATCCAGTTCCAGGGGACCCGACTTCCTCTTCTGGCCTCCATAGGCACCAAACACACAGGTACTGCACTTATATTTATTCAGGCAAAACACTCATACACATAAAATTAAAAATATTTTAATGGTATTATTGCTGAGTGTGGCGGTTGCATGACTTTATTCCCAACACTCTGGAGGCCAAGACAGGTGGATCTATGGGAGTTCAAGGCCAGCCTGGTCTACATAGTGAGTTCCAGGCTAGCCAGGAATACATAGTGAGACCCTGTCTCTAAATAAATAAATTAATTAATTAATAAATAATCTATTGGGAAAGGAGTCTGCAGCTCACAGGGACTGAAGGGAGAAAGCACTCACTCCCCAGTACTGCAGTGAACTCTTCTCACCTACTGGGGCAATGTGTTTTCTTGAGGTCTTCAGGCAGGCCCTCTTACCTGACCTACAGGAGGGTACAGGCAGAAGCAATCTATTGATGAACAGATACTGGCTGCTCATTGTGTTCCAGGTACTGGGACAGGATGGGACTGAAGTCTCCTTCCCGCCTCCACAGAGCTGCTAGTCTGTGGTAAGCACAGTAGATTCCCTTAGGCACACCCTTGCCCTTGGCTGCTGTGAACGCTCTCCACTCTGTGGCTAGAAGGAGTGAAGGGTGCACATGGGATGATGATTGCTCATCAACTGACTTTGACTGATCACTCTGGACTGGGCAGCAGGCCTGGTGCAATCTCTAGGGTTCTCACAAATGGAAGAGAGGAGCAGAAACATCAGGGCGGAGCACTGAGTTCCAGGAAGACTCCACCAGCCATTGACGGCTTTAAAGATGTGAACAAACTATGGACCAAGAAATCAAAAGTCCCTAGATGGAAAAGACTAGAAACGAACACTGCCTGGAGCCTTGGGAAGAAATAGCTCTGAGGAAAAATACCATGGGATCAGCCCAGAGACAAGCACTTCAGGCCTTTGACCTCTCAAACTATAAAATAATAAATTGATGGGGAGTTGTTTTGTTTTGTTTTGTTCTTTTGGGGACAGGGTCTCCCTGTAGCTCCAGCTGTTCTGGAACTCCCTATGTAGACCAGACTGGCCTTGAACTCACAGACATCCGCCTTCCTCTGCTGGGATAAAGGTGTGCACCACCATACCCTGCTAAGTTGATGTTGTTTTAACTCATGAAGATTTCAGAAAGTTGTCAAAGCAGCCAGTGGGAAGAAGAAAACAAAGGAGAATTTGCAGTGTGAGGTGAGCAGGGTTACAGCCCGAGGTGATCGCGCAGTGACAGCTCAAGCTAGCAGGGGACTGTGAAGGACCTGTTCCATCCTCAGGGACACAGTGAGGGACGAGGCCTGGTGCCCTGAGAAGGGGATAGACAGAAAAGAGGTTATGGAACCATGGAAGTAGGCAGTGACTCAGTCTGAGAGTGAAGGCCGGTGAGGACTTGGGCCTGGACAGGGGCATTAGCAAGCGTCGCAGGCTGGCTTCTCCACCCAACTTCTTCTTGGTTGGGGGAGGGATTTGGCTAGAATTCAAACATGTCAACAGTGGAGAAATAAGTTATGGGATATTTGTCCATGGAATTTTATCTTAATAAAAAGGGGAGCCAAGCCAGGCATGGTGGCGCACACCTTTAGTCCCAGCACTCAGGAGGCAGAGGCAGGCGGATGATGTGAGTTCAAGGACAGCCTGGTCTACATAGGGAGTTCCAGGACAGCTGGGGCTGCAGGGAGACCCTGTCTCAAAAACGAAAAAAAAAAGGCAAGTCAAATATCATTTCACAAAGCCTTTGACCCAATAATTTTCACCATTCCTTCTGTCTTAAGAGTTCAAAGATGAGTGTGCCAGCAGTGCTGGGAGACAGAAACCGGATGGTGCTGGGGAGAGGCTCCGTCAGAAAGCCTGCCTACGCCCAAGACTTGAGTTCAATTCCCACATGATGGAAGGAGAGAGCTGACTCGGACCTCCACATGTGCCCCACGGTATGTGAGTACATGTGCCTGTGCATGCGCGTTCGTGTGTGTGTGTGTGTGTGTGTGTGTGCGTGCACACACGAATGAGTAAATAAATAAATCTAATTTAAAAAAAAGAATACTCTCCAAAGAGGATTTTTGTTTTTTGAAATGGGGGGGGGGCTGCCACAGTGCCTGTGGGGTTAGAGGGCGCTGTGGGGAGCTGCTTCTCTCTGGCTCCCTTATGAGGATGGTGGGGACTGAACTCGGTTCCAGGCTTGCTCTGCCAGTGCTTTTATCTGTGAGCCATCTCGAGAGGGATTTTCTTTCAGTTGGAAAAAACAAGATGTCTAATAATGTATATAAAATGATTTCTGGAGCTGGGTGTGGTGGCGCACGCCTTTAATCCCAGCACTCGGGAGACAAAGGCAGGCAGATCTCCGTGAGTACCAGGCCAGCATGGTCTACAGAGCGAATTCCAGGCCAGCTGGGGCTACAGGGAGACCCTGTCTCAAAAAACACCAAAAAAGCCAGGCGTGGTGATGCACGCCTTTAATCCTAGCACTTGAGAGGCAGAAGCAGGAGGATCTCTGTGAGTTCAAGGCCAGCCTGGTCTACAGAGCGAGTTCCAGGACAGCTGGGGCTACAGGGAGACCCTGTCTCAAAAAGACCAAAAAAAACCCAAAAATAATTTCTTTGAGCCTTTAATCCTAACACTTGGGGGACAGAGGCAGGCCAGGTCTCTGGGAGTTCAAGGCCAGTCTGGTCTATGTCATGAGATCCAGGCCAGCTGAGGATATAGACCCTATCTCAAAAAGACCGAAAAGAAAAAAAAAAAAGAAAAGTAAAGAAGAAAGAAAGAAAGAAAGAAAGAAAGAAAGAAAGAAAGAAAGAAAGAAAGAAAGAAAGAAAGAGGGGACTGGAGAGATGGCCTAGCGGTTAAGAGCACAGACCGCTCTTGCAGAGGACCAGGGTTCGATCCCCAGCACCCACATGGCGGCCAAGAACCGTCCTGAAACTCCAATTCAGGGAGAACTCCAGTTCCAGGGGAACCGAGACCCTCTTCTGACCTCCGCATTGCACGACACAGGGGCACAAACCTGCATGCAGACAGTACATTCATACACATACGGAAATAAATAAAATTAAAAAAAAAAAAAGAAAGAAAGGAAGGAAGGAAGGAAGGAAGGAAGGAAGGAAGGAAGGAAGGAAGGAAGGAAGGAAGGTAATGGCAGGGAAGCAGCAGTGAGCAGTGTCCCCCATGGTCTCTGCCTGCAGGCTCCTGCCTTGAGCTTCTGCCGGGCCTCAGTCGGTGATGGACTGTGCCTGTGAGCTGAAATAAACCCTTTGCTCAAGGCGTTTGTCACAGTGACGCAAACTCCAGCTCCAGGGGATCCAATGCTCTCTTCTGACCTCCATGGCCACTCACAGGAATGTCACACACACACACACACACACACACACACACACACACACACACACACGGCTGGAGAGATGGCTCAGTGATTAAGAGAGAACCCATGAGCCACATGACTACTAAAACCATTGCTAATTCCAGTTTTGGGGACCCCAGTGCCCTCTTCTGGCCTTTGCAGGCATTGCATGCATGGGTGCACTTAAATTTTCACTCAGGTTAGAACAGGTGTCAATTTTCAGAGAATTTTTCCTCTCTATTCTAAAAACTTCTGGTGGTAAATTCTTCCTCCAACTCATTTTCCTTGTCTGCAATAGAAAAAAATATATTTGAAAGCTTTCCTCTTTTTGATAAGTTTCTTCCAAGAGGGAAGGGTTGAATTTCAGGTCACTCATCCACCCACTTCCTGAGGTTGCGAGAAGGTCGCTTCCTTCATCCTGGTTGCCCTGCCTGAGCCCAAGGGAGGGCTTGTCCTGTGCTCCGGGCTTTTGTCACACAACCTAAGAGGAGGAAGGCTGTCTAAAGGCCTGTTGGATTTCTATAGATTTTTTTTTTCAATCCTGAAACTCCCAAGGAAAAGGAGACAGAAATCCAGGGTCATGGGACAGGGAGAGGGGGGGCTGGACTCTGCCCTTGAGTAACTTCTTAATGGGAAGAACTTCTGTCAGGCACATTGTCCTGAGTCTCCACCCCTCAGGACTACTGCCCTCATGGTGAGGGGGCAATAATGGGGTCCTCAACACTAGCAAATGGCTGGGATAGGGTTTGATAGGGGACAGGACGGAGGGACGGGGCACTTCCATATCCCATATTACAAAGGCACACTTCTACTTCATATTATAAAAAGGAATCAGTCTGTATATTTTATTACCTGCTAAGTTGGCACACACTGTTAGTGGCCTGTTTGTTCTGAGTTACCCACTCCCAGCCCTGATGGGCCTGCCTGGAAGAGTTGAGGATTGACACTGACGGAAAAGAGACTTCAAGAAGTGTCAGAGTCCAGGCGTCCCTGAGATGGAAATCAGCCAGGGTGAGACAAAGGGGCACAGACTTCACAAGTCTCAGAAATGTGACTGAGCATCAAACAGGGTGTAAGACTGAACTCCACATTGGCTAACCTCCCCCAGATAATTCTGGCTGGAGAGAGATGGAGGCAGTGTTTAGGGGTGTCGGCCTGCAGGCTTCTGGGATCACCAGTTCTCTGAATACAGCACAACCTTAAGGATTTAGTTCCCGTCTGGGTTTATTGGTTTTTGTGGTGAAAGGAGGCCCATCCTGCCATTCTGGTTATAGTCTGACCAAGTGGGCACCTGGCTCGGGAGCTTATGAGATCCTACAAATGGTCCCCCCTCATCCCTCTTGTCCTCAGGAAATCCAGTGGCCCCTCAGGCAGAGCCCAAGCACCTTGTCCCTTCCATCCTCCAGGAGACTCTCACCCCAAACCCCACCCTCATCTTCCCAAACAGGCTCCTGTCACAATACTTCCCATGTTTCATGGGGACCTTCTGGTCCTATCTCTTTTCTTTTCTTTTTTTGTCTTTTTGAGACAGGGTCTCCCTGTAGTCCCAGCTGTCCTGGAACTCACTCTGTAGACCAGGCTGGCCTTGAATTCACAAAGATCCACCTACCTCTGCCTCCTGAGCACTAGGATTAAAGGTGTGCACCACCATACCTGGCTTTTTTTCCCTATCTCTTTTCATAAAAACGTCCCTGAGCATACATATTATTCTGAAAAAGAGGGCAAATTTTAAAAACTACGTTGAAAACAATGTACACAAGATTATTACTAGAAAAAAGGGGAGGAGGCAGGCAAATCTCTTTGCATTCAAGGCCAGCCTGGTCTACATACTGAGTTCCTGGCCAGCCTGGTCTGCATAGTGAGTTCCAGGCCAGCTGGGGTTACTCTGTCTCAAAAAAACAAAAACAAACAAACAAACAAATAAATAAATAACTACAAGGCTGGGTATGGTGGTGCACTGAGGAGGCATAGATAGGCAGATCTCTATGAGATCCAGGCCAGCCTGGTCTACGTAGTAAGTTCCAGGTCAGCAGGTCAGTCAGGGCTACATAATGAGAATCTGTTAAAGAAAGAAAGGAAAGAAAGAAAGAAAGAAAGAAAGAAAGAAAGAAAGAAAGAAAGAAAGAGAAAAGAAAAATGAAAATCACTATCAGCATTGGTGCACATTCAAGCTTCTGGCATAGCCCTCTGGCAGGCCTAGGTGGAAGCACTGGATTCTCAAAGGTATTTTTCCAAACTAGGACTAGCTGATGACAGGGACAGGAAGCCTGGTGCACCAAGAAACTCTAGTTTAGGGCTCAAGCTAAGTCAGCCAGAAGCAGCCCAGTGGTAGGACCTGTAGGAAGAAAATAGACTGTATTTTGCACATCAAATCCCAAGCTGTTTTTGCCACAAATACAAGGGAGTCACTTCTGTGGAAGGTCAGCCCTTCCACCTCTTACCTGGTGCCACCAAAACAATGCTTGGAGCTTTCTCAAAGCACCGCAGCAGGGTATGTAACCTGTGGTCTCAATAGAACCCAGACATTAATCCAGCGAGGCCTGTGACCTCCACAGTAGGCTGTTAGTAGAAAAGTAATCTGGGCTGAGGCAGATACTCCTAAAATGTCTAGAGGGGCTGAGATGGCTCATGGGTAAGAGTGATTACTACACAGTGATTACTACTATCAGGAGGATCAGAATTTGGGTCCTAGCACTCATGTAACAAGCCAGGAATACTGGCCTATGATCCCAGCACCTTGGGGTGGTGGGGGGGAGGGGCAGGAGGATCACTGAGGCACACTGGTTTCCAGCCTAGCTGAGAAAAACACAAGCTTTAGGTCAGGGAGAGACCCTGCCTCAAAGGAATAGGTGGAGAGTGATGGGGGCCTCCAACACCTTCTTATGGCCACCATGTGCACACATCTGTACACACACGCACACACACAAATCTTTAAAGATGCCAAAAAGTAGTGATAAAATGTAAGGCCCAGGGGCTGGAGAGATGGCTCAGCAGTTAAGAGCACTGACTGCTCTTCAGAGGACCCGGGTTCGATTCCTAGAACCCAAATAGTGGCTAAAAACTGTCTTTAGTATCAGGTGTGGTGGTACATGCCTTTAATTCCAGCACAGGCAGGAGGATCTCTGTGAGTTCAAGGCCAGCCTGGTCTACAGAGCGAGCTCCAGACCAACTAGGACTAAAAGGAGACCCTGTCTCAACCCCCCCCCGCCCCCAAAAAAAGGCAAAGCCCAGAGAGATTTCAGAACCGGATGTCAGCTGCCACCCTGATACAAAAAAGATGAAGAAAATAGAGCAAAGAAGTGAGTTTTTAAACATAGCTGAAGTGACTCTCCTTTGAGGAGCCTGTGCCACACTGGGGTCTGTCTTGCTTTCTGCAACTCCTCTGGAGTAGCCCACGCCCATGCTCTTGGGCAAATCCTGTCAGTCCTTATGAACACCTGTCTTTCCCTTAATCCCTGTGCTTAAGCCTGTATTAAAATATCCATTCCTGGGACTGGAGAGATGGCTCATCGGTTAGAGCACTGGTTGCTCTTGCAGAGGACCTAGGTTCAATTCCCAGCACCCACGTGGTGGCTAACAACCATCCAAAACTCCAGTTCTAGGGGCTCTGAGGCCCTCTTCTGACCTCCGAGGGGATTGCATGACACAGGTGCACTTACAGGCAATACACCCATACATATAAAATAAAAATAATAAATAAATCTAGGCATGGTGGCACAGGCCTTTAATCCCAGCACTTGAGAGGCAGAGACAGGCAGATCTCTTCGAGTTCAAGGCCAGCCAGGCCAGCAGGGCTATAGGGAGACCCTGTCTCAAAAAGACATAATAATAATAATAATAACCAATAAATACAAATTTTTTTTGGTCTTTTCAAGACAGGGTCTCCCTGTAGCTCCAGCTGTCCTGGAACTCGCTCTGTAGACCAGGCTGGCCTTGAACTCACAAAGATCCGCCTGCCTCTGCCTCCCAAGTGCTAGGATCAAAGGCGTGCGCCACCACGCCTGGCTGTATTTTTATTTTTTTTTTATTTTTTTTTATAATAATTTTTAATTTAATTTTATTTATTTTTGTATGTGGATGAGTATGCTGTCTGCATGTAGGTTTGTGCACCCGTGTCGTGCAATGCCGCGGAGGTCAGAAGAGGGTGTCGGATTCCCCTGGAACTGGAGTTCTCCTGGAGTTGGAGTTTCAGACGGTTCTCAGCCGCCATGTGGGTGCTGGGGATCGAACCCGGGTCCTCTGTAAGAGCGGTCAGAACTCTCAACTGCTAGGCCATCTCTCCAGCCCTGTATTTTTAAAAATATATCAATTCCCAGCACCCACATGGCGGCTGAGAACCGTCTGAAACTCCAATTCCAGGAGAACTCCAGTTCCAGGGGAATCCGACACCCTCTTCTGACCTCCGCGGCATTGCACGACACGGGTGCACAAACCTACATGCAGACAGTACATTCATACACATACAAAATAAATAAATAAATTAAATTAAAAAAAAAGTATATCGATTCCTACTTGTTTTCTTCTAAGTCACAGAAACACTAAAGTTAACTTATTTCTGATCTTGAACTTCAGTAAAATGAAGAAAAATCCACCCTGTGTGACAAAGGAAACTCTGAAGAGAGGGAACTTCAGGAAGTGAAACGTTCTCTTCAGCCTCTACAGCGTGGTGTGATTTTCAGAGCTCAGCTGACGTGTAAGGCTCCAAGCATGATTAGATTCGTCTCCCAGGGCAGGTCGAACTAACTAAGGCAAACCAGTGGTACCGGACATCAGAAACACTGCTGTAGTTCTGAAAGTAAAGGCTGAAGTAGGCCTGATGGGACCCCAAGAAGTCTCTAGGGGACGCTCCTTCCTGCCTCCTGCCACCTCTGGTGGCTCAGATGCCTCTTGGGTTGCAACTGTGTCACTCTACTCCTGGCCTTGTCCAGATGCAATCACCTTTCCTGTGTCCGTTCATTTCATCAGGAAAATCGATGGTCGTGCTGGGCTGCAAACCCACTTTATTCCAGGGTGTTCTTAACGCCATACCACGTGCAGTGGCACTGCATCTTTTTTTTTAATTTTTTTATTTCGTATGCGTATGAATGTACTGTCTGCATGTAGGTTTGTGCATCCGTGTGGTGCAATGCCACAGAGGTCAGAAGAGGGTGTTGAATTTCCCTGGAACTGGAGTTAAAGATGGTTCTTAGCCGCCATGTAGGTGCTGGGAATAGAACCTGGGTCCTCTGCAAGAGCAGTCGGCACTCTTAACTGCTGAGCCATCTTTCCAGCCCCAGACCTGCATCTTTTTAAAAACATTTTCTTACCAGGCTGGAGAGATAACCTAGTGGTTAAGAGCACCAACTGCTCTTGCAGAGGACCCGGGTTCGATCCCCAGCACCCACGTGGCGGCTAAGAACCGTCTGTAACTCCAATTCCAGGAGAACTCCAGTTCCAGGGGAATCTGACACCCTCTTCTGACCTCCGCAGCATTGCATGACACGGGTGCACAGACCTACATGCAGACAGTACATTCATACACATACAAAAATAAATAAAATTTAAAAAAAACATTTTCTTACTATTTTTATTTTATGTGTATGAGTATAATACCTGCATATAGGTAGGTACAGCCATGTCATGTAATGCCCATGGAGGTCACAAAAGGTCACTGGATCCCCTGGAACTGGAGTTTCAGATGGCTGTTAGCCATCATGTGGGTGCTGGGAATAGACCCCGGGTCCTCTACAAGAGCAGCCAGTAGTCCTAACCACTGAGCCATCTCTTCGGCCCAGCCCTATTTCAAATAAGATTCTAGAAACTAGGACTGCAATGTAGCTTTGGGGAAACACCTCAGGACATGGACTCTGTGTTAGGTAGTTTGTTCAGTGATATCACTTTCTCTGACTTCAAGGAAAGCAAATATTTCCTGCCTTCTGAGAAGGATTTTGGAGCAGAAGCAAGTTGGGAGGGGGTGTGGGCAGAGAGGACCCAAAGCTACTGGTTAATAAATACTCAAAATCCTGGGCTCCTGAGAGATGAGGCTCTCTGAGCTCAAGTGCCAAACCAAGAGGGACCACACCTGCCAGCTGGTTGTGGGCAGCACTGTGGCCGGAGTGTTCACACCCGACAGCTGGCTGTAGGCAGCACTGTGGCCGGAGTGTTCACACCTGCCAGCTGGCTGTGGGCAGCACTGTGGCCGGAGTGTTCACACCTGCCAGCTGGCTGTGGGCAGCACTGTAGCCGGAGTGTTCACACCTGCCAGCTGGCTGTGGGCAGCACTGTGGCCGGAGTGTTCACACCTGACAGCTGGCTGTAGGCAGCACTGTGGCTGGAGTGTGTTGGCTTCCCACGGAGCCACAGGCTCTCACACCTCCTGTGCAGGTCTGAAGCAATACTGATTGGTGGAGAGTGGGAGCTGGGCTCCACTCTGCCCTCTGTGCACAGACTGCTGGCAGGGACAGAGATGTGGTGCTCACCTGACTGTGGCCTTCACTAAATGCTGTGTCTTGCTTTCCCACCTGCAGGCCTCTGCTTCCCTTCCAGTGGGATCTTCCAGTTTCTGTCTTGATTTAAGAGATAGAGGTGGCTGGGCTTAGTTCCCCAGAGGACTTGGGCAGAGGACACGGTCTCAGCAGGCATTCTTGTCTGATCTTCACACTCTAGGCAGTCTGTGTCCTCCAAGCCTGTTCTAGGAGGAAGGCAGAGCTGTAGTAGAACTTTGTGGTTCTGCCATTAAAAAAGAATTAAGGGGCTGGAGAGATGATTCAGTGGTTAAGAGCACTTGCTGCATAGCCATGAGGACCTGAGTTTGGATCCCAACACCAGTGTCACAGCCAGGCATGTTACTTCTGTAATTCCTGTAACTTCTGTGAGGAGCAGAAACAGGAGGATCGCTGGGTGCCAGTCTGCCTGAAAAACTCAAGCTCCAGGTTCAGGGAGAGACTCTGCCTTTTAGGGTCAAGTCAGTCTGCGCTCAGGAGTGACTGAGCTAAGCTTATTTGGGGGGGGGTGTCTGTTTGAGACAGGGCCTTCTGGTTGCCTCAGCTGGCCTGGAACTCATGACATAGACCAGGCTGGCCTGGAACTCTCTACGTGGACCAGGCTGGCCTCCATCCCACAGAAATCTGCCTGCCAAGTTTTCTCTCTTCATAGCTAGATGCTCCTGCTTCTACAGACCCAGATAACCCTTCACTCACTCATAAATGCTGCTGATAAATCATCTTTTATCCATGGTGTGGAAGCTCCTGGCTGGAATCCAGCACTTGGGAGGTTGAGGCAAAAGGATCACTGTGAGTTTGAAGCCAGCCTGGGCTACATAGTGAGTTCCAGTCTTGCCCAGATGACAGCACAAGACGTCACAGCAAACAAGAGCAGATGAAGAATCTTCTATTATTTTAGAAAGTCCCTGAGGTCTGCCTAGGTATTCCTTCCCAGGAAGAACACTAGGAAATAATAGAATAATCCCTCCTTCTGTACAAATAGCACAATGTAAGGCCAGGTGAGGTGATACATGCCTTTAATACTTATACTCAGGAGGCAGAGGCAGGCAGATTTCTGTGAGTTCCAGGCCAGCTGGGGCTACAGGGAGACCCTGTGTCAAAACACAAACAAACAAACAAACAAACAAACAGAATAGCATGATGTTAGGTCTCAAGAGTCTTATTTTCATTTATCCAGGACCAATTTTATTTATTTATTTATTTATTTATTTAATTATTTATTTATTTTGGTCTTTTTGAGACAGGGTCTCCCTGTAGCTCCAGCTGTCCTGGAACTCACTCTGTAGACCAGGCTGGCCTTGAACTCACAAAGATCCACCTGCCTCTGCCTCCCAAGTGCTAGGATTAGAGGCATGTGCTACCATGCCCGGCTAAACTACATTTATTTATTTATTTATTTATTTATTTATTTATTTATTTTGGTCTTTTTGAGACAGGGTCTCCCTGTAGCTCCAGCTGTCCTGGAACTCACTCTGTAGACCAGGCTGGCCTTGAACTCACAAAGATCCACCTGCCTCTGCCTTTCGAGTGCTAGGATTAAAGGCATGTGCCATGTTTTTTTTCCAGGCCCAATTTTATAATACTGAGTAATATTATAAAATGTGTGTGGGGTATGTATGTATGATGAATAATATTGTGAGGGGTATGTATGTATGATGCACATGGGCATGAGTATGTGTGTGAAGGTCAGGGGACAACTTTGTGGAGTCACTTAGTCTCCTTCCACATTTACAAGGGTTCCAAGTATCAGACTTGGGTCATCAGGCCTGTGCAGCAAGTGCCTTTTCCCAGCAAGCCGTCCTGCTGGCTCCCCAGGCCCAGCGTAAGCAGCTGTTAACCCACTCTTTAGGGCTAACCACTTCTCCAGCATTGAGTGAGTGGCAGAGCTAGACAAATACTACTATGCTTGTAGCTGGCTGCTCACTCTCCTGTAGACTCCACTGGGGTAGGGGACAAGGTCCTCACAGGCAGCATGGTGTGTGTGACCTGTGGCCAGTGTACAGTGTTCAAGCAATGTGCAATAAATTTGGCTGAATCAGCAAGAAACCCAGAACGCAATACCATGAAACAAAGCAAATGAGAGAAAACACTCTAGGACTCAAACCTCAGTAGCAGGAACGAAGGTCAAAGCCAGAGCTCCACCGGTGCCTGGCCAGCGCTCCATCAACCGAGCTCTATCTGCAGAGCTGGAACTCTGCCAAGCCCTTTTCTTCCCCAGTCCTCAGAGACATTCTAAAGCTCCCTCCTGGGCACTGCCTAAGCACTCTATTTGGAGTTTCACCACACAGGGACGGCGTGGAGGAAGACTAATAAGAACATCTTAGAGAATTAGAGAGGTTTTACTCTGGCCTCAGGAGAGAACTTGACCCCAAGTGTGAGCTGAGGATTAGGATGGAGGACGAAAGAGGCCCTCAGAGTCTTAGTAGACCTTTTCGTTGGCACAAAGAGGGAGGACTTGGAGCCCAGCCTGGGGAGGAATAATAAGGGCACATCCTTCCCAGGCTGAACTTACTGTTCTCCAGAAAGATCAACAGGCCAGAGAGGGTGGCCAGGCCTCCTGCTGCTGGGGTGGGTGCTCCTGCTGCTGGGGTGGAGTGCTCCTGCTGCTGGGGAGGAGTGCTCCTGCTGCTGGGGTGGAGTGCTCCTGCTGCTGGAGAGGAGTGCTCCTGCTGCTGGGGTGGAGTGCTCCTGCTGCTGGGGTGGAGTGCTCCTGCTGCTGGGGTGGAGTGCTCCTGCTGCTGGGGTGGAGTGCTCCTGCTGCTGGGGTGGAGTGCTCCTGCTGCTGGGGTGGAGTGCTCCTGCTGCTGGGGTGGAGTGCTCCCACTCACTGTGCTTCCCCAGAGTTTAGAGATTAAGGCCTGGAGCCACTGGTGAGATGAGGTGGACCAGGGGTCACAAAGGACAGGGGTTGGCCAGTTCTGGGTGGGGCTGCCTGTGGCAGGCGGGGCAGATCTGAGGAAGGTCCTTGCGTAGTCTAGTTCGCAACTCTGAGGCAGATGTGGGACAGGAAGGGCTCAGATGTCTTTGGCTTAGATCTCAGCACAGCCATCTCCTCTCTGTGGCCCTGACAAAAATCAATGAATTTTTCAGGCTTCTGCTTCTCCTTTTGTAACATGGAACCAGAAAACTGGGTGGGGAGACAAATACGATGTAGGCCAGCTACAGCGGTGCACGCCTTCAATCTCAGCACTCAGAGGCAGGTGGATTCCTGTGAGTTCAAGGCCAGCCTGGTCCACATACTGAGTTCCAGGCCAGCTGAGGCAACAGGGAGACCCTGTCTCAAAAAGACCAAAAATAAATATAAATAAATAAATAAATAAATAAATAAATAAATAAATAAAGCACAGAACACCAGGCCTCCTCCATCTTCCTGTCCTGTCTTGCTCTTGCTGGTAGCCACAACCTCGGTGGGGAGCTGTGTCAGGTGGGACGAGACTGAACTTTAGAGACTGCTTCTTTCTTCCCTGACACTTTGTCTATAAAACATGCCGGAAGTGACACTTCATGGCTGTATCACCAAACATGAGCAAAACCCAAGCTGGGTCTGCCACCCTGACTCGTTAGCACTGTGCTCATTTCTCTCTGATTCTAAAAGAAAAGTACAATAGTTCTGTGAGCCCCCAAAGAGCACCAGCCCGGAGCCCTGACCTCTGTACCCGGTGGCTGTGTGGCTCTGGTGCCAGGCCATGTGCCACCACTCCAGCTCAGGCCCCTTCCATCCTCTCCTGTGTTTTCAAGTCTTGTTGCATGCAAGATGGACAAAGATGATGAATTCCTTGTTTCCCAGGCTGTCCACCAGGGAGATACCTGGACGGCTAGCTCTAGCTTGCCCTGGATTTTATATATATGTGTGTGTGTGTGTGTGTGTGTGTGTGTGTACATGTGCGTGCGTGTGTGTGCGTGTTTGTGCGTGTGTGTGTGCGCATGTATGTGTATACATATTTTTTAAATCTATTTTACATCTATGAGTGTATTGCCTGCATGTATGTAAGTGTGTGCAATGTCCAAGGAGATCAGAGGAAGGCACTGGATCCCCTGGAGCTGGAGTTACAGATCATTGTTAGCTGCCATGTGGGTGCTGGGAATTGAATCTGCATCCTCTGCAAGAGCAGCCAGTGCTCTTAACCACTGAGTCATCTCTCCAGACCCTGGCCTTACTGTTTCTTTTCCTGCCCATATTAATTACTTTTCTTACTTCTGTGACTAAAATATCTGATAAAATGTTAAAGTCCTTCCCTGGGGGAGTTACAGACAACTTCTGTCCCTCCCCATAAGGTCCAATGACAAACCAAAGTCCGATTCCAACAATATGTACCTGGGGAACCAATCAGTGTATTAGGCTTCCTTCCAGAGCATGGGGGAGGGGACTGACAGGAGCACAGGCGACCCCACGGCAGCTTCCTCCTAGCGGCAGATGGAGCCTGTCCCCTAGTGTAGTCTATACACTCTCCCCCTTCCCAAGACCTGGAGGCCATGTGCAGTGAGGGTTGCTTGTACAATGACTGGGAGGAGTGGCTGGGTGCTCAGGTGAGGGTGCCACGACCCTCCTGCCCTCTGCTATGAGGAAATGTCCACAGTCAAACAAGCCCGGCTGCAGTGACCTTTCGCAGGCAGACACAGGTGAACTTAGGAAGATGGTGGCTGTTCTCTGGGTGGGGCCAGATGGGGAGGTGGACGGCACTGTGCAACACGAAAGTCACTTAAATGTTGGTTTCTTTTGGCTCCGGATTGAGGAAATATGATCCACCTGGTGGGCAAAGGCACAGGGACAGTGTGACTGGCCAGTCCCAGTTTCTGTCATCAGGAGTCAGGGATGCTGTTGTGCAGCTCACGTTCTCCTTTTTATTCAGTCCAGGACCCCAGCCCATGGGATGGAACCACCAACTTTAGGGCCAGTCCTCCCACCTCAGTGAACTCAACGCAGGTGATTCTAGTTCCCGTCAAGTACACAGTCTGATATTAACTATCACATTACCTATGGGTTTTGTTTGTTTATTTGCTTGTTTGTTTGGCACAGGGTGTCTCTGTGTAGCCTGGGCTGGCCTGGAACTCACAGAGATCCCCCTGTTTCTGCCTCCTAAATGCTGAGATTAAAGGTGTGCACCACCGCACCAGACCCCATTTGTGGTATTTTTGTGGTTACTCTGGTATTTCAGGATGTAGTTTTCTTCAATGGGTGAAGGGTAGTTTAAACACTTAAATGATAAAGTCCCCCAACTTTATTTATTCAACTTAAAAAAAAATTTACAAGCCAGGCATGGTGGCACACACCTTTAAGCCCAGCACTTGGGAGGCAAAGGCAGGTGGATCTCTGTGAGTTCAGGCCAGCCTGGTCTACATAGTGAGTTCCAGGCCAACTGGGGCTACAGGGAGACCATGTCTCACATACTGAATACCACCACAAGACCAAGTCCCTGAACCCTGCAGGTTCCCTTCTAGAGGAAAGGAGGCAGACACTGAATCAAATCTGGCCCTTCTCAGCAATGACAGGGCTGACAGTCTGGTTCCAATCTCCTAAGCTCTCCTAGAATGCTGCAGGCTTCCAAGGGGTCCCTTCAGCCCCCCCATCTGCTCCAAGCAAGCAGCTATGATGGTCCTACTATGGGCTACGCCTGACCACCCGCTCCTCTAATACAACCCTCTCAGTGGCTTCTCTTCTAGCATTCAGTGTAGAGAACCAGAGAAAGAAACATGAGATGGCACAGGCATCTGGGATAGGACAGCAACGAGTCTGGAGTTGGCATTTAATGCTGTGGGTTTAGGTCTAGGAGGACTTCAGAATTACTTGTGTTTCTCAGTTTTTGTTTTGTTTTGTCCCTGTAACAAAATACTTCTCATAAAAACACCTTAAAGAGAAGAAAGGTTTTGCTCACAGTGAGGAGGCAATGGTGGAACAGAGCGGTCAAGGCAGGCAGGAAGCAGAGACAGAAACAGGGCTGCAGATAAGATACAGACCCCAATAAAAAAAAAAAAGATACAGACCCCCAAGGACATGTCCTTAGTGACCCACTTCCTCCAACAAGGCCCCACCTCTTAAAATTTCCAGAACCTCCCAAAATAGCACCACCATCTGGGGAGCAAGCCTTCAATAATGTTGCTGGGGGACGTTTCACATTCAAATCGTGACAGATGCTTCTTAGAGTTTTCTCAGATAGAGGCATGGCTGGGACTCTGTCCTCCCAGGAGTCTGTGGAGGTGGAGCCCCCTCCCCCCCCCCTCCAGAGTCCTGTAGCAAGGAAGCTCCTGCACCTAGCTGAGAGCACAGCCCAGGGCTGGCCAGCCCACAGGCCTTCACAGCCTGCACTCCCAGGGCCAAAGGGAATGTATGTTTTAGTCCCTGAGGGGTCTGGATGGTCCTCACAGCGTCCACTACAACCCGTACGCCATCCCACACACCTTTCGAACTCGATTGCTTTGTATAAGCTCCCTCCTGGGAATAACTTCTCCAAGACTGATGGGCCCTTTTCCTTTGGAACTTAAGGAAGTAGAGTTTTAAAACCACATGGACCCTCGTCTCCCTCCTCTACGAAGCATTCTAGAGTCTTCTTGTCCTTCAGCAACTCTGCTCTTCCAAGTGGCCAACCTGATGGTGTGACCCAGATTTCCATCCCTAAACCGTCTTGCACAAGGATCTTCTCAGCTCAAGGCCCTTTCTGATCCGGATGTTGGAAGGTGCCTCACGTTGTCCTCGGCTCACTGTTTACTTCTACCCAGTTTTGTCCTGGGCGTAGCTCTGTTCACTGAACGCAGTATGTGACATGTGACGGTCCCCTCCTCACCAGTTCCCTCTGTTACTTTCAGAACCACATTTACGTTCCCTCCCTACCCTCTCCCTGATAGACACTAATTTATTCCCTATTTCTGAAATGCCATTTCAAAAAATGTTTTCCAGGAGGCTAGAGGCCTCGCTAGTTCAGTGGTAGAGCATTTGCTGGGAACGCAAGAGCCCCGGGTTCAATTTTCAGCACAGCAAAAAGCAAAACAAGCAAAAAAAATGTTGCTTTCAAATAGAATCATACAGAGCATAAGGTTTTTGGAATTTTCCTTTCTTAGTTGGCAGAATTTCCCTGAAAATTTGTCCAAACTGTATTCAATAGCTTCTTCCTTTTTTTTCTGAGTGTGAATACAGTGTTGAACCATTCACCCATTGTTTCCAGGTTTGGGGCTATCATGAAAGAAAGCGTCTGTGAACATTTAAATATGGGTTTTTGTGTAAACATAATGCTCATTTCTCTGGCAAAGTGCCCAAGAGTGCTCTTGCTGGTAGTGGTAGTTTCGTGTTTGGTTACAGAGGGCCAAGTTCTGCAGAGTGGCCGCACCATTTTAACCCCCATCAGCACCTCAGGACTGGTTCATTCTCCAAATCATCACCAGCACATGTTGTCACCACTATTTTATGTTAGAGAACCTGGTGATGTCTCGTTATGGCTTCAACTTGCATTTTCCTTCTGGCCAATGATCCTGTGCTTAGCTGGCTTGTGTGTCCTCTTCAGCACATGTCTGTTCACAAGTGCTGTTTGCTAACTGCACAGTTCTTACACTCTGGGGTTTGAAGAGTTCTTTATATACTTTGGGTACTAGTCCCTTGCTGGATGTGTACTTTGCAAAGCTTAGCGTTTCCTTTCCATTTTCCCTATTTTTTTGAGACAGGGTCTCACTATGTATCCCTGGATAGTCTGGAATTCATTATGTAGACCAGGATAGCCTCAATCTCACAGAGATCCACCTGCCTCTGCCTCCAGAGTGCTGGGATTAAACTCGTGCATCACCATGCCCAGATCCCCTGCCCAGTCTTTTCATCCCTCACACAGACTAAACTTGCTCTCTCTCTCTCTCTCTCTCTCTCTCTCTCTCTCTCTCTCTCTCTCAACAGGGTCTCCCTATAACCCTGGCTGGTCTGTATCTTACTGTGCAGAGCAGGCTGGCCTCCATCTCAAAGAGATCTGCTTGTCTCTAGCTCCTGAGTACTGGGATTAAAGTATTTCATTTTGATGAGGTCAAATTCATCAAAATTTCCTTTTATGTCTCATCTTCTGACATTCAGTATGAGCACTCTCCCTAACCCTAGAGCCCAGAGGTTTTCTTTCCTTTTTTTTTTTTTCCTAAAAGTTACATTAGGGGGCTAGAGAGATGGCTCAGTGGTTAAGAGCACTGGCTGCTCTTGCAGAGGACCTGGGTTTGGTTTTCAGCACCCACATAGCAACTAACAACTGTCCCTAACTCCAGTTCCAGGGCAGGCGATGCCCTCTTCTGGCCTCTGTGGACATTGTGCCACATGGGTACACTTACAAAAACACTCATACACATTAAATAATACAAGTTTCATTAACTTTATACATTTTACTTGGAAGTACATGATTCATTTCTAGTTCATAAAGTATGTTTTAGTTTCAGACAAGGTAAACTTGTCTTTCCAGGGTGAAAAAAACCGCAGTGTGCCGGGCGTGGTGGCGCATGCTTCTTTTTTTTTTTTTTTTTTTTTTTTTTT
>VZQC01015735.1:1780129-1831548 GCA_009823505.1 Rhizomys pruinosus
CATTTTTTTTTTTTTTTTTGGTCTTTTCAAAACAGGGTCTCCCTGTAGCCCCAGCTGTCCTGGAACTCACTCTGTAGACCAGGCTGGCCTTGAACTCACAAGGAATCCGCCTGCCTCTGCCTCTCAAGTGCTAGGATTAAAGGTGTGCGCCACCACGTCCGGCTTTTTTTTTTTTTTGGTAGGGACCAGTCCTTAACATTTTAACTTGATTTGATCCAACCTTGGGAGGGGTTCTGGTGAAAAGGCTGCTGGGGAGCAGAGACTCCTGGTAAGGGGGAGCACGTGCTGTGCGCTCCTATAAACTAGAAACCAGTACTGAGTTTACCAGCAGCACAGGTTTCCTGTGCAAGCCAGGCAGAACCACAGTGTTGGATTTGTCGCTGGTATTTTGTCAACTATGTGACAACGGTAACAAGAACAAGTATGATTGGTGTCAAAAGAAGCCTGGGAAAGAATCTCATTGTGGGAGCATGGAAGTTGCTCGATATTCTGCAATCTTTTCATCTTATATCGTCACAGGTCCTAACAAAGCCAAGCGCCGGCTCCCTGCTTGCTTTCCTTCATTGCTGGCTCACTGGTCCAGCTGCACAACCGCCCGCTGAAAGGTAGGAACCAGCTCTGAAGGCCAGCACCATGGCGCCCTCTCTAGACTGGCATATCTGAAGCTCTGGAGCAGAGCTACAGGCAGCGTGGGGAAACAGGCAGTGGGCCAGCTGGGCAGCCCTCTGGGGCTGGTAGCCAGTCCCCTATTCAGAGATAATCTCTGGAACTTCCATGTGAACCTGGTAGGGCAAAGCCAAGCATCCCACACACCGAGGAACAGGATCGTCCCCCAAAGGCCTGCTTCTTTCTTTGATTAGTGCTGGGGCTGTGAGAGGCCTGAGGCAAAGAGCCTCCCAGCTGATTCTGATTTGGTCCCCACACCTTTGGAAACAAGAAGATTGCTATTTACTTTAAGCCTTTATGCCCACTTATCAAATATGACCCATAACTCCTGCCCTCCCTGCCTTTTGGGAATAATGGTTGACAGAAACTGTTCGGTAAATGTGAGCTGTTAGGTGTCAGTTATGTGCAGTAACCATATAAGCCCATTTTACACACAGGGAACTGATTCACAAATGTTAAGTAACTTTCCCAAAGCCACACAGCTAGGCCTTGGACTCAATGCTGGGTAGTTGATCATAAGAAAACCACGAAGGAGAAAGCACTTTAGTTGGCTGTCACTGGGACTCAGTTTCAGCACATCGCGTCGGTGTGGCGGCCTAGGACCATCAGCTGTAGCACGAGGCAGAGTTTATTTTGTTCATTCACCTCCTTCCAGCCAGGGAGCAGAAAACAGGAAAGCGCTGGGGTCTACACACGCCCCTTCAAAGGCATGCCCTCCTCCTTGTCTGTCTTTCCATCTGGCTGGCACTTTTAAAGGCTTGGCCACCCCAAAACTCTGCAGGCTGGCAGCTCAACCTTCATCACCTGGCCTATGGGACTCCTCAGATCTGAAACCCAAACTTCAAAAACTTGTAAGCAGCCTCTGAATGAAATGCTAACTGGACATGGACAGGCCCTGCTGCCTAGCTGCTCTGCTCATAGGGCTTGGGAATTGGATCTTTTTCTGTCCTGTGCTGGCTGACTTTAGCTCAGAAAGTAACTTTTTTTTTTTTTTTATTTTTGAGACAGGGTCTCCCTTTAGTCCCAGCTGGCTTGGAGCTCGCTCTGTAGACCAGGCTGGCCTCGAACTCACAGAGATCCACCTGGGATTAAAGGCATGCGCCACCACACCCAGCAGAAAGTAACTCTTAATAACTAAAAATGAAGGGAAAAACTCTTTGCAGACCAGGTAACTCACACAGGGCTTGGCATCCAAGTGATGAAAAAGTAACTGGCTGAACTGCAAGCCTTCCAGTAAAGGCATTTTGAAATGTGCTGTTGCTATTCATATTACAAAAAATGGCTTGAATGCAAATGATGTAGAATGTCAAAACAGAAAGGGCAGTGCCAAGTTAGGGAAATTAAAGAGAAATGAAGTACAAATGGAATATTTACATATCCTCTGAAGTCTGCTTTCCTGGCTAAGAAGGGAAGGGGTAATGAGTTCTTGCAATCCGGCAAGCCTCTTCTTTAATACTAGAATACATCTCATTGTATGCATGCTGCTATAGACACTCTCATCCAAATGAGGCAGGGGGCACAAAATGCTGTTTGTTTTTTAGTATGTAGCATACATGTATGCATTTTCTTCTGTGAATTCACACACGTGTATGGAGGTTGACATCAGGAATCTCTCCTTACTCTTTGAAACATGGTCCACCACTGAACCCAAAGCTCACCCAGAAGATCATTCTAACTAGTCATCTTGCCTCTGCCTAGACGTGGAATTATAGGAAGGCCACCACAGTCACCCAGCAATGCCACACCCTCCCAGCCTTCATGTAGGTTCCGGAGACAGGAACTCTGGTCTTCAAGCTCAATGCGCTTAGTCCACTGAGCCCTCTTCCCAGCAATTAGGCTTTTTTTTTTTTTCTGGTCTTTTTGAGACAGGGTCTCCCTGCATCTCCAGCTGGCCTGGAGCTCACTATGTAGACCAAGTTGGCCTTGAACTCACAAAAGTCCACCTGCCTCTGCTGCCCAAGCGCTGGGGCTGAAGGCATGCACCACCACGCCCAGTCCTCAGATAATCTTTTAAAGGCCAAGTGTGCCTCATATCATTCCTTAACAACCCTGCACTTAAACATAGATTCCAAACATGTGTCTATGCTAAAGTAACCTACCATAACTATTAGTGCTGCTTAAATACCTATATATCTAATTGCTTGTTCTTCATTAGTAGGATCGAAAGGTTATTCCTGGACAAACTGTCAGCCCATGAAAGGAAACAGCCAGAATTGACCAGAGTCCAAGTCAACAGCTCCAGAGAGAGTGGACTGTTTTACCTCTCATCCACCTGTGCCCCTTTTCTAAGCCTAGGGAACAACCTGCGGAAGAGGGGGCGTGGTAGAATGTAAGGGCTGCGATTGGGGTGAATGGTGAAACTACAGCAATGTAGTCTGGACACTCATTTGATCAACTTGATTGAACAAACAACCTGTCACCCCCCACTGGATGGTGGGGCTGTAGGTGTTTGGGCACAACAGCCTGCAGATAGGTTTTGCATGAAGGATGCTTGTACTCATGGATTATCACTTATAGCTAAAAATGAAAAAAAAAACAGAGAGAAAGATGCAGGACAGTTATGGCAGAATGCATGATCTGGGATGGGGTGGGGGTGGAGGGAAAGGGAAATAAGCCTGAACTGAATTGGAAATAATGTATGAAATGCACAAAGCATCAATAAAAATTAATTTAAAAAAAAAAAAACATAGATTCCAACAGCCCACACATAAAACGTCTTTGTATTTTTCAGGCAGGAGAGATGGTTCAGCACTGGCTGCTCTTGCTAAGGACCAGGGTTTGATTCCCAGCACCCACATGGTGGCTAACCATGGTCTGTAACTCCAGTTGCAGGGGATTTGACATATTCTGACCTCTGCAGGCAATGAGTGCATTTACATGCAGGCAATACACTGGTCCACAAAAATTAAAATACTCCCCAAACAATGAAACTCATGCCTTTCTGTCACTGTGGAGAGCAAAATAGCTACCATGAAAACAAAAAGCTCCTGGTCCTGATGTCAGATCTAGTAAATAAAATACTAAATTCACATCAACAAACATTGTGCTCAGCCTGCCTATAACTTCTAATGTTTCTAAACAGCAGATGCATCAAGTGAGTTTTCAGTAATCTCAATTTAATTGAGATAACTGGTTAACACAGCCTGGCCCAAGGCCCCAGGCAGAATTCTTAGGAAGGCTGGTGCCAGAACTGAGCAATGGCAAGAGGCGGTACCTAGTCCCTTGCAGAGCCCCTGTGAAGGGGACTAACTCTGGCTATTTAGTCCATTCTCCACATCTCTCCTCCGTATTTACACCTAGTTGTGGAGAATAGCTGCCTTTGCTCTGAGAAGTATAAAGGAAAGCCTGACTGCAGAGACAGAAAGAGAGCTTTTGAAGAGCAGTTGCCTGTTACCTTGTTACAAAAGGCTAAGAACACACCCACAGGCTTTTTATTTTTATTTTTTTTTTGGTCTTTTCGAGACAGGGTCTCCCTGTAGCCCCCGCTGTCCCGGAACTCGCTCTGTAGACCAGGCTGGCCTTGAACTCACAGAGATCCGCCAGCCTCGGCCTCCCGAGTGCTAGGATTAAAGGCGTCCGCCACCATGCCCCGGCCCACAGGCTTTTTATGTGTGTTTTGGCTGCATGTATATAAGTGCACCTGTGTCATGCAATGCACAGTCAGAAGAGGGTGTTAGATCCCTCAGAACCGGAATTAATGGTGTTAATGGGCATGTGGGTGCTGGGAATCAAACCCGGGTTCTCTGCATCAGTACCCAGTGCCCTTACCTGCTGAACCATCTCTAGCCTATTTCTTCCTTAAAAATATGGAGGTTGGCTGGGCATGGTGGCGCACGCCTTTAATTCCAACACTTGGGAGGCAGAGGCAGGTGAATCTTTGAGTCAAGGCCAGCCTGGTCTACATAGTGAGTTCTAGGATAGCTGGAGCTACAGGGAGACCCTGTCTCAAAAAAAAGAAAGAGGTCGAAGGAGAACATGCAAGAGCCAGTTCTTCCCTTCTACCAGTTGGGTCCTGGGTATCAAAACCAGACCAGACCACGATGTTCAGTGTCACCTCTGGTTCCAGAGACTACACACACATTTTTTTTTTTTTTGTCTTTTCGAGACAGGGTCTCCCTGTAGCCCCAGCTCTCCTGGAACTCACTCAGTAGACCAGGCTGGCCTTGAACTCACAAAGATCCGCCTGCTTCTGCCTCCCAAGTGCTAGGATTAAAGGCGTGCACCACCATGCCCGGCCTAACACACACATTTTAATAGAGGTTCACACCCAGAATGTCCCAAGAATCGTAGTGCAATTTTAATAAGGGGTTTGTGGGCTAACTCCACTCCCAACACAAGGGTGGCTAGAAATGTTTATCAGTCATATGTGCAGCACACATTAAGAGACATTTTATTTTTTAGTTTTTGGTCTTTTCAAGACAGGGTCTCCCTTTAGTCCCAGCTGGCCTGGAGCTCACTATGTAGACAAGGCTGACCTTGAACTCACAAAGATCCGCCTGCCTCTGCCTCCCGAGTGCTAGGATTAAAGGCTTTCACCACCATGCCCAGTTTAAGAGACATTTTAATTACACATTTGTCAACATGTTGCTGAACACATAACAAATGGCAGAGCTGAATGTAAGCTATCCTGTCAATCGTGATGGGTCAACATGTGTTTATCCTATGCAGCCAGTGTACCTCTGCATTGCCAAACTAGGGGAGCTTTGGGGTGCAGCGAGGTACATGAGAACTGCATTTCACTCAATTTTCTTCCTGTAAACCTTAAACTTCCCCTTTACAGAAAGGAAGGGGGGGCGCTAGAGAGCCTAGCGGTTAAGAGCACTGACTGCTCTTGCAGAGTACCCGGGTTCGATCCCCAGCACCCACATGGTGGCTAAGAACCGTCTGTAACTCCAATTCCAGAACTCCAGCTCCAGGGGAATCCGAGACCCTCTTCTGACCTCCCTGGCATTGCATGACACGGGTGCACAGACCTACACGCAGACAGTACATTCATACACATACAAAAAAATAAAATTTAAAAAAACAAAACAAAACAAAAAACAGAAAGGGGGAAAAAAGAGAAAAAAAGACATTTTAAGAGACTAATTATCCAAACCCTCACGAAAGCAAATTAAAGGTCTGTCTTCAGATAGCCCAAAGAAACTAACACGTTATACCTATCCTGCTTGAAATATGGTTAAGTTTGGGCTATAAGAAGCTTTCTTTTTATGCTGAATAGGACCACGCAGCCCTGCAAGGGAAGGGTGTGCTTTGCAGACACTGTGGGGAGCTGACCCCTTGGCCCAGAGGCCAGGTGGCTACTTCTCATAGCCCAGCCCGAGTGGTACTTCCAACTCAGGCCCTTAGCCTAGACCCACGAGAGACGTGTTCCACTCTCTGCCGTGATTTCCCACCTGCCCAGACTGCTGAACCCTGGACAGGAATTTCAGGCTGATGGCTGTTGGTCTCCCTTCAGCCTATGCCTACTCACAACACTAGCTACCCAGACTGGTGGTCCACAAAGCGGAACCTTTTTCCAACCCAATGGCCACCCAAATGAAATGCAGGCAGGCCTACCTTAGCCTGTATGCGCGTAATAATTAATAATAATATTGGGAGGGAATTTCGTGATGTTACTATGAAATTCAAATTTACTCCTTGCTACAGCTTGATTTTATAAACCAAATGACAGAGACAATCATAAGTCTCCCAACTCCGAGCTGCATACCGTTGGCCCACCCAGCATCATATGCCTAGGCCACGTTGCTTGCTCCTCCTTGGGGTGGGGTCAGACCCTCAGCCACAGGAGGCTGTGAGGCATGCTAGTGTAAGCTAGGCGGAAGCTAGCCTGTAATTTAAGCTCGATTTTCTCACATTGGGTCAAAAGTAATCCAAGCCATTTTAACTGGTCGTGGTCCAAGTAAGATGTTTATTAGAAACTCAGTTTGAAGTAATTTTATCCTTGGGAGCAAATAAATTTTATTCCATGAACAAGTAAAAGGAATTCTTTTTTTTTTTTTTAATATGTATGAGTGAACTGTCTGTATGGAGGTTGGTGCACCTGTGTAGTGCAATGCCGTAGAGGTCAGAAGAGGGCGTCGGATTCCCCTAGAACTTAGTTAAAGACAGTTCTTAGCTGCCATGTGGGTGCTGGGAATTGAACCCGGGTCCTCTGTAAAAGCAGTTGGTGCTCTTAACCACTGAGCCATCTCTCCATCCCTGTAAAAGAAATTCTTGATTATCACTATGTGTGTGTGTGTGTGTGTGTGTAGACTGCTTCCAGGTCAATGTTAAAAGCTAAGAAAAAGACATCAGATAATATAAAAGGCTTTATTATTCAAGACCAGCTCCAAGTCTGGCACACACAGGCAGGATAATTACTATCTCATTATATTTGACCTTTGGCACTCATCCACAGCACTAATTTTCCACACAGTAGATAAGACTCTGGAAGTTTCTGACAGCCATACTTTCAGCAGTGCTACCAGACCCAGATGCAGAGCTGTTTGTTTTAATGACAACCCCCCCTACTCCCCCACTTAAAAAATAACGGAGATCCTTATCATTATTGACAGGTATGAATCATTAAAAATACCACCCCCTCCCCACTGCCTAACAGTTACACACACACACACACACACACACACACACACACACACAGAGATTGCCTACTCAGCCAAAGCTAAGATACGCTTGATGGTTGTTCCATAAGGTTAACTTAGAATCTCAAAAGACTTAAGAGCTTTCAATAAGACATATTAAAAAAAAAAAAAATCACAAGAAAAACAGGAATAAAATTTGAAGGAATGAACCCTTTTCTAACTGGAAGGGGATGCGCTTCCAAACAACAAAGCTTCCTGCCATAAGGTTAAAGGATAAATGAAACAATGGTTCACCTTAAGAAGATGCACAATTGTTTATGGGAAGAGACATTTAAGTATTTTGTACATTATTTAGAGTCAGCCAATATACTCTCTATACTAAACATCTAGATAAAGTGCAGTAATTTCTTGCTAACAATATACTAGCTAGTGCTTTTTGTGAAAATAAAAGAAAACCAAGGCTTACTTTTCAGTTCAAAGCTATCATCTTTTACAAAAATATCAGTATGAAATCATTATTTTAAAATCTGGTGATATGAAAAAAAAAAAAAAAGTAACAGACCCTAGAAAGCTGAGGACTGCACCTCAATGTAAGCCCTGATTTTCACTGTTAATTGTTTTATAAAATGCTTCTCTCTAGTAAATGCCAGCAACCATAACCTCCTATACAGTGTGATACTGGTTTGCAACAGAAAACTGGCCTTTAAATTTTAGTTTCATAGTGAGATAAATCCAGTTTTCTGGAAAGAATTGACCTTGATCACTGCATTTAAAATAATGATGACTTCAACTCAAGAAACCATTTTAACACTCAACCAATACGAATCTACTTATGTAATATCACATTTTATATACTTTGGAATAAAAACATACAAAAGTATAGTGAACAGATTATTTCAAATAAAACCATGCTTGTTTAAAGCACCTTCTGCAGAGGATCTCTTGAGTGACAGAGACCATGTGGTGGGCTGGCAGACACTCTCCACTGTGCACAGAAGTTTCAGGGTATCTTATTATTACAGAGAAGATGCAAAAGTGGAGATTACTGAAAGAAAAAGCTAAGAAGTCTGAAATTTAAACACAGTTTACTGAGGAAATGAACCAGACTAGGTACATTAAAGAATTGAAAGGATTTTTCTTCAAAAATGAAACGATGGCAGTTTTGAAAGACCAGAGTGTCAAAAATTACTTTTTCCTCTTTGTGATCCCAAGGTTCAGTTCATTCTCAGATAGGATCTACAATTCTGTCGAGTGTTCAGGACTACAGAAGTCATCTTGAGACTTTTTCCGAAAGTACGTGCAGATCTTCCTCATGGAGCTGGGAGTAATGGTAACCTAGAAGAAAATTTATTACACTTTAGATATTTCCCAAATTCAAGTTCTAAACTAGATCAGCAAGTTTCTAGGGTTATATTTACTATTCTCAAGTCATCAGCCTCATCAATTTAAACTAGATAGGTATTTCTACATTGCCTTCCACAAAGGAAAAATGTTCTTTTAAGTAGTTAAAAAAATAAGAGGAAACTTTAACTTCAAAAAATTATTTTTTTTGCAGATACACAGGGAAGACGAATTCTCCCGGCAGAGGAGTCAGGACAGGGGACAGGAGACGACTAGCAGCAAAGAGCAGTCATACTTTTAGAAAGAAGTTTGCAGATTTGTTCTTTTTTCTTTCCTTATTTTTCATAGCAAAATCTTGTTTTCAGTTTGTAAGTTAACTTAAACAATATTTTATTTCTAGTTTCCTTTTCCTAAAACAACAGGCTAGGTTTCAGGACAGCAGGTGGGAGGCAGGAACTGGCCTATGGCTATCTAGCTTCTACCCTTTTAAGGGCAGATGCTGCTGATAAAGATTAAGGATCCAGTAGGTTAACCAGGCTCCAGGGTATGGACCCACACTGAAGGACATGTGGAGAAACAAATTAGACTATATTCATTCATTCATTCATTCATTCATTCATTCATTCATATATATGGTATACATTAAATTGGGCAGGGAGAAATAAGAGAACAGGAGGTGAGGATAAGGGAGAGGATCTATGTGCCATCATCAAGTTATTGTATGAAAAATCCCAATAAAAACATTTCCTTGAAAAAAGAAAAAGATTAAGAACTGGGATTCAGTCGTCCTGCTGTCTCAATTCAGAGCAACAGCTCCACAAGTTTCAGTGGAAACTGAACTTGCCTCCCTTTAACTGTACACTAACAACAGCTCTCTATTCACTCTCCTGGAGCCCACAGTTCACAATAGTCACTCCTGCCTCCACCATTATAAATCACATGCTTTTCAATGTTCCAAACTTATTTTTGCCAGCAATATCTACTATTGACATTATCTAATTTAAATGTCATGTCAGTCAATGAAATGTGAGTTCTAAAAATTACACTGAATTGCTGAATGATTTAAAGAGTAGATAAAGGAGCAAGTAGAATAACCATAAAATTGGGGCGAGCCATAAAAATCAAGCATTTTGTACTTTAATTGCCTTGAGCTATCTAAGTTCCACTTTAAAAAAAAAAAAAGGAATTAAAAACTGAGAATCTACTGATGGATGTTGGCAACTTCCCTGAGAATAGTAGCTTTATTTCAAAAAGGATTTTATACTGTCTACCAGGAGAGATATTGACATCCTGTATCCTGAGAGGATGAAGAGATTCCCTTACTGCTTTAGTGAATTAGGCAATGAGACCAAGGAATATGAACCTTGATGAAAGGATAAACAGGGTTGTTAGATAATTCCACACAAAGTCACACATGAATTTCAGATAAATTAAGTATAAAAATTATAGTATAATTCCTCCATAAAAATCTGCCATTCATTTTTATGTGCTAAACTTGGCAGCTCTGAGAATAAGAGATACCTTTTTCTTTTCAGCTTACTAACTCAAGAGAACTGTATCTGGTCCCCTTCAAATGAGGAAATGTTTCCTTCCAGCACTGCTGACTTACCGGGCCTGGTGATGTCTTTCCACTCTGTCTCCTGGGTGTCTGGGATGAAGGACTTCGAGGAGATGAATTCTCAGCCTTCCGTTTGGCTGCCATGGCCAACAACCAGTTCTTATTCTCTGGGGAGCTATTCTCTTTGCCTACAACTTGGGACCCTTCTCCACAAGGTCTCAAAGGAAGAGGTAGTGTTCCACAGCTTTCTGAAACATAAGGACTCACAGGAGAAGGAGGCTCTGAGATGCTCGTACTCGGTCCCTCAATCTTGGTTGATTTTGTAGGACCTACAGAGTCCTTGCTAAGGTCTTCCTGGTTGCCAGAAATGCAACAGAGATCCAAATGAAGACTTTCTACCTGGCCATCAAGCTCAGTAACACAGTTGCAACTCTTCACACACTTTTGTTTCACACTTTCCAGACAGCTTGAGTCTAGACGCCTCTTCACTCTATTTCTAGACTCAGAGCAAGCATCTGCTTTGGATGACTTCTGGCTCACGGGAATGAGGGCTTTTCTTGAAGAAGAAACCTTTGTTTCAGAAACAGGTGGAGTGACGGGTGGTGATGAGGAAGGTGTTCGAGTCACCCAGTTTCTAAGTGACATCTTGAAAGATGCGAGTGGCTTGGGAGACACAGAAGATATGGAGCCTCGTCTGCTGACTGGAGACCGGATCTTGGCAGGAGTTTTGATTGAGAATGTGGGAGTATTTGAAGGAAGAGGGAGGTCTCCTGCACAGTTTGGAGTACAAGCTGCTGATGATGGAGAGGAAACAGACGGACTGCTCCTTACCCTGGGGGCTTTGGCAGGAGTAGTCTGGCTACTTGGTACCATTACTGAAAAATGAAAATTGTGAAAATCAGAAAGAAAACCTTACAAAGTCCTTGAATTCTTAACAAGGAGAACTATATCTAATGTTATCATCCAAGAGTTGATAAGTAGGTTACCTACAGTCATTTGATTTCTACCATATTCCATTAGCATTTTCCTTCCCCTTCCTTAACTGCCAACCTCCAAAATACCCTGATGTAAAACATTCATTTGTAAAAATCTAGGTAAGATAAAAAATGCAAAGAACCACAAGCTTCCATCCTCTGGTGGTCAGGAGATGTTATGAGCCACAGTAAGGCCTTGTCATCTTTTACAGAAAAAAACGTATTTCATGGATTAGCATGCCATCCGAACATCTGTGTCTATACCAAAGTAACCTACCATAACAATTATTACTGTTTAAATATCTATATATCTAATTGCCTGTGCTTCATTAGTAGGATTGAAAGGTTATTCCTGAACAAACTGTCAGCCCATGAAAAGAAACAGCCAGAATTGACCAGAGTCCAAAACGACATCTCCAGAGAAAGTAGACTGTTTTGCTTCTCGTCCACCTGTGCCCCCTTTATAAGCCTAGGGAACAATCTGCGGAAGAGGGGGCGTGGTAGAATGTAAGGTCTGCAATTGGGGTGAATGGTGAAACTACAGCAATATAGTCTGGACACTTATTTGATCAACTTGATTGAACATACAAGCCCCCCCAGCTGGATGGTGGGTCCCTTGGGCTGTGTGGGTTTGGGCACAACTGCTTGCAAATTGGGTTTACATGAAGGATGCTTGTACTCATTACTTATTGTTAAAAACAATGAAATAAATGAAAGTGAATGTAAAAAAAAAAAAAAAAAAAAAAAAAAAAAGCAAAGCACCAGTAAAACGCTGTTGTTTCTCCATCTATAGACCAGGCTGGCCTTGAAGTCAGAGATCCACCTGCCAATGCTTCCCAAGTGCTGAGATTAAAGGCGTGTGCCACCATGTCCGGCTTTTCTATGAAATTTTATGTCCTTTGCCTAACATCTCCACACCTCTCATTTGCCAATCTACCCTGGTACCTTACCATTGTATTTTTTGCTTCCTCTTAAAAAAAAAATCACTTATCTGCATTCTATGTATATGAGCATTTTACCTGCGTGTATGTATGCATGGGTATGTATGTATACCCATGTCATGCAATGCCCAAAGAGTGTCAGATTGCCTGGAACTGGAGTTCAGAACAGCTGTTAAGCTGTCACGTGGGTGCTAGGGACTAAACCCAGGTCATTTGGAGGAATTGCCAGCGCTCTTAACCTCTGAGCCGTCTCTCCAGCCTTTTTTTTAAAGATAGACCTTGGTGCTGGAGAGATATTGCTCAGTAGTTAAGAGCTCCTGCTGCTCTTCCAAAGGACCGAGTTCAATTCCAAACACAAACAGTGGGCATCTTACAACAGCTGCAACTCCTATGTAGGATCCATTTCCTCTTCTAGCCTCCATAGGTACCTGGAACACATGCAGGCCCACAGAAACACCCTTTAAAAACCAGGTGTGGAGGGTGGAGAGATAGAACCTAGCGGTTAAGAGCGCCGACCGCTTCTTGCAGAGGACCCGGGTTTATCACCAGCCCACCCATGGCGGCAAGGAACCGTCTTGAAACCTCCAATTTCCAGGAGAACGTCAGTTCCAGGGGAATCCGTACCCTCTTCTGACCTCCCGGCGTCGTTGCAGGACACGGGGGTGCACAAACTTGCATGCAGACAGTACATTCATACACATACAGAAATTAATAAAATTAATAACAAAAAAAAAAAAAAAAAAAAAAACCAGTGTGTGGAGACTGGGTTGGTGGCCCACACCTGTAATTCCCAGCACTTTGGGAGCATTAGCAGGCAGATCTTTTGAGTTCAAGGCCAGCCTTTTCTACATAGCAAGTTTCAGCTGGGGCTGCAGGGAGGTCTCAAAAAAGACCAAATATAAATAATAAATAATATAAAATAAATAAGATAAAATAAAAACCAGGTGTGGGGCTGAGATATGGCTCAGCGGTAAGAGTGCCAACTGTTTGCAGAGAAGCCCAGGTCCAATTTCCCAGCACCCACATGGCGCTGAGAACCGTCTTTAACTCCAGTCCAGGGGAAACCAATGCCCCCTTCTGACTTTCATGTGACCCAAATACATGCATATAAACACTCATATACATAATACACATAAAAAATAAAAATAGACCAGGCGTGGGTGGGCATGCCTTTAATCCTTAGCACTTGGGAGGCAGAGGCAGGCGGATTCTTTGTGAGTTCCAAGGGCCAGCCTGGTCTACAGGCGAGGTTACAAGGACAGGCTGGGGCTATAAGGTGCACTGTTCTGAAATAAGACCGAAAAAAAAAAAATTTTTTTTTTTTTTTATTTAATGAAAAAAAAAAAAAAGGTGTGTCTCATGTCCTCTCTCCTCCCTGAAACAGGGTTCAGAGGCTCTGTAGATCAGAGCTGGCCTTGAAACTCACAGAGATCCGCCTGGCCTCTCTGCCTCCTAGTGCTGGGATAAAAGGTTGTGTGCCACCATTGCCCGCATATCATGCAGAATTATATTTTAAACAATTCGATAAAAAGATAGTGTAAAATAAAGTATCTATACAAAACTATGGTTCTGAAATTCACCTTATGGGATATAAAGAAAAAAAGTTTCAACAAATCTGGAAATGTTTCTTAAATTTATGTCAAACAAAATACTGGTGACATTATCCCCCATGGACCTTTTTTCTTTCAATTGGACTAATATATATATATATATATATACACACACACACACACATAAACAAACTATATATATAGAGACAAAGACACCCAAATTCATGGAGAAGATAATATTAACAATAAGATAGTAATACCAATTAACACAACTAATTTCTTTTTTAATTTTATTTATTTTTATATGTGTATGAATGTACTGTCTGCATGCAGGTTTGTGCACCCGTGTCCTGCAATGCCGTGGAGGTCAGAAGAGGGTGTTGGATTCCTCTGGAACTGGAGTTCTCCTGGAATTGGAGTTACAGACGGTTCTCAGAAACCATGTGGGTGCTGGGGATCGAACCCGGGTCCTCTGTAAGAGCAGTCGGCGCTCTTAACTGCTAGGCCATCTCTCCAGCCTAACACAACTCATATCTAAAATCAATGCAATTCCTATCAAAATCCCAGTTGGCTAATTTTTGCAATCTTGAAAAAGAAAATCAAAGCTATCAATTTTCAAATTTCAAATTCTGCTACAAAGCTATAGTAATCAAGACAGTGCAGTCCCAGGATAAGGACAGACATAGATTAATGGGACAAAACCAAGAGCTCAGAAATTGACCCTTATATTTAAAGAACAATTTTTAAAAAATTTTTCTTTCATTCATTCATTTGTATTTTTGAGACAGGGTCTCCCTTTAGTCCCAGCTGGCCTGGAGTTCACTCTGTAGACCAGGTTGGACTTGAACTCACAGAGATCTTCCTGCCTCTGACCCCCGAATGCTAGGATTAAAGGCGTGCACCACTACGTCTGGCTCATTCTTTTTTATGTGCATGAGTGTACTGTCTGCATGTAGGTTGGTGCACCCGTGTTGTGCAATGCCTTGGAGGTCAGAAGAGGGCGTCAGATTCCCCTGGAACTGGAGTTAAAGATGGTTCCTAGCCACCATATGGGTGCTGGGAATCGAACCCAGGTCCTCTGCAAGAGCAATTGGTGCTCTTAACCGCTGAGCCACCTCTCCTGCCCCGACCCTTATATTTAATGTTAATGGATCTTTTTTTGGCAAGGGTGCCATGGTAATTCAATGGGGGGTGTGTGTGTGAAAATAATCAATTAAACGAACGATGCTAAGAAAAATGATACCCACATGGGAGAGTAAATTTAGATACCATCTCACAACACACACAACAAAAACAAACTCAAAATGGATCACAGACCTAAAAAACAACTTGGAGGCTGGGCAGGTGGATCTCTGTTGAGATTGAGGGCAGCCTGGGATGGCACTCATAGTGAGTTCTAGGCTAGCTGGAGCTACACAGTGAGACCGTCTCAAACAACCAAAAAGAAAACCCCCAAAACAACTTAAGAGGAAAACACGGGAGTAAATCTTTGTGATTGCTAGATAGGTAACAGCTTCTTTGATACAACGCTAAAAGTGACCACACAGGGCTGGAGATGACTTAGCAGTTAAAAGCACTGGCTTGGTTCCCCAGAATTCATGGCAGCTAACAACCATCTGTTACTCTGGTTCTAGGAGATCCAATGCCCATTCATTTGGGCTCTGTGGGCATTATATGTACATGGCAAACTTGCATGCAGGCCAAACATTCATACATATCAAATAAAAACAAATTAAAAAAATTTTTTTGAGTGACCAAAGAAAAGGTAAGCTAGGGGCTGGAGAGATGGCCTAGCGGTTAAGAGCGCCGACCGCTCTTGCAGAGGACCCGGGTTCAATCCCCAGCACCCACATGGCGGCCGAGAGCCATCTGAAGCTCCAGTTCCAGGAGGGCTCCAGCTCCAGGGGAATCCGAGACCCTCTTCTGACCTCCGCAGCATTGCACGACACGGGTGCACAGACTTGCATGCAGACAGTACATTCATACACATACAGAAATAAATAAAATAAAATAAAATAAAATAAAAAATTAAAAAAAAAAAAGAAAAGGCAAGCTAGACTTTATAACAATTAGAAAGTTTTACATGTCAAGGACATCATCAAGAACATGAAAGGACAGCCCAACCTACAGAAAAAATTATCTGCAAATCACAGGTCATTGGATTTATATTCAGAGTACATAAAGAATGCTTATAACTCAGCAAATGACAAGGCAAATCTAATTAAATACTGGTAAAACACTTGTGGTGCAGCCATTTCACCAAAGGGGGAAAAATACCAATGGCCAATAAACACATGAAAAAGATGCAACATCATTGGCCATCAGGAAAATCCAGAATGAGATATAACAAGTCATACCTACTACAATGGGTATACTAAAAAAGGAGATGGAAAAACTAGAACCTTCATTTTGAGTGTTAAAAATAGTCTAGAATTGTGCTGATGATTGCACAACTCTTGACTACATGAAAACTCATTAACACCTTGATCTAACTACACACAGGACTCTCTATGACGATGGGGAATGTGCAACTTTGAGGAGATAGCCCATAAGCAAAGAAGTCAACAGATGAAACAGAAACCTGTAATACTATCAAGACATATTTAAAGAGCCAAACAGGGTTGCCTCTGAGAAAGGCAAACTGTGGAATAGGAGGGTATGGAACCCTAGAGAAGAGTATGAATTTGAGGCCAGCCTAGGCTATCCTAGTGAGACCTTGTCTCAAGAAAACGAAACGAGGCAGCCTCAACTGCATAGAGATCCACCATATTCATGTCTGGAGAACTAGTCGACTCATTTTAAAGTATAACACTAAAAACTTAAAAATAGAATTTTGAAAGAAAGCACAAAACAAAATTCCTTTTCTATCGCTCAAATAACGTATCATAATGAACCCCTAACTTACTGCTCCATTTCTATAGGGATTCCTATTTAGGTTAAGGAAACTCCAACCTGTAGCTTCAAGTAAAAACTCTGAAGTCATCCTTGAAATTTCCCCTTTATATCCCGTATGTGATCCTTTTGCAAATATACCCAGAAGTTGTTACTTTAAACTATTAATACTGTAAAAGATTTGAGGCTTGCTTGGTCTACATAGTTCCAGGCCAGCTGGGGCTACAGGGAGACCCAGTCTCAAAACAACCCCTCCCTCATTCTGTAATAGAATTTAACAGCACACTTCCACTCTTTTCCCTGCTATCCCAGGTGTGTACTGTTACTTGATATACTAAGTATTTTACTCCTTCCTTCTGTCCTTGTTTTTGAGACAGGGTCCCCCTGTAGCCCCAACCAGCCACCACGCCTGGCTACTTCTTTATCTTATGCATTGCAACTTATAAGTAAGCTGTTAGATTTCTGATTCTTCTGTCTATTGCTAAACAAAACTAGAAAAGTATCCAGCATATCAGATAGTCAACAGATATTTGTTAAATAAATATTGTATTCAAGTACTATGTATAGATGATACTATGTACAGAAAATCATTTTTGAACAAATGCAGAGATGGTGTTTTTCTTTGCAAATGTATCAAAACAAGATAAAATCTAGTCTCCCACTGTATACTGTAGGACTGAACTAATGAAACTATAAAAACTCAGAAAATGGGCTGGAGAGATGGCTCAGTGGCTGAGAGTGCCATCTGAGGACCCGGGTTCAATTCCCAGCACCCATATGGCGGCTAAGAACTGTCTGTAAGCTGGGCGTGGTGGCACATACCTTTAATCCAAGCACTTGGGAGGCAGAGGCAGGCGGATCTCTGTAAGTTCAAGGCCAGCCTGGTCTACAGAGCAAGTTCCAAGCCAGCTGGCTCAAAACAACAAAAACAAAAACAACTCAGAAAACACACAATAGCCTTACCTAGGCCAGGTCTTGCTTCACTTTTCTTCTGAGAGGTCCAACCCACTATGGAATGTTTATCTCCTCCTGGTTTGTCCTCTATGCTTCTATTCAAACGCCAGATTTTCAGTGTATTATCATCAGAGCAGGTAGCAATCTAAGAACCAGGAAGACAACGAAGTTTCAAAGATTCAATCAAGTGAAAAACAGAAGTACCATTAAGGAAGGGCTCATGAATGGTGACTTACTTTTTCTGCTATAACAAATTAGAGGAAATGGTATCTGGGAGATAATCTACTTTCGTTTCTTGTTTTATTAGAGAAATAATTTCAGGTTTCCAAAAATGTAAACTCTCCCTTTTTTAAATACACTTTCTGCCAGGCTTTGTGGCACATGCCTTTAACCCTAGCATTTGGGAGGCAGAGGCAGGCGGATCTTTGTGAGTTCAAGGCTAGCCTGGTCTACAGAGTGAATTTCAGGACAGCTGGGGCTATAGGGAGACCCTGTCTCGAAAAGACCAAATAAATAAACAAACAAACAAACAAATAAATAAAATTAAAAATATTATATATATATATTTTTTAATTTTATTTCTGCTGAGAAACTTTTTTTTTTCAAGAAACTGGGCAACTTGTATCTTTTAACACCTTTTATATAATTAAGATATCCTTCATATGATCAATCGGTATATAGGATTAACATTCAATTTCCATGATTTTCCTTTGAATCCTGCAATTTTCTGTCTTATTGCTAAAGTAATGGGAACATTTCCAAGATTGGATATAGCCTGTGATTCTAGCAGGCCAGAACAAGTACAGTGACTCCATTCCTATGAGAAGCTTTTTCAGATAGATAGGTAAAGGAAAGCTGGGAAAATAAGTTCATGAGGCTAAAAAAGTTAAAAATAACCTTTGCCCCTTTAAAAATATCTGAACATTCATGATCTTGGTCCCAAGCCTTTTATGGCAGAGAAAGCCCAGCTTGACGAGCTAGTGGCAAATGGCCACTGGTACCAGAGCTGTTCTCCAGCATTTGTTTATGTAATTTCTCTATTTCAGTCACTAAACAGAGAGGAAAAAAGAACACACGTTCTTTTAAGTCTTGGCCCCCAGGAGATGGCAACATTTTCCTTCCCTTACTGGGAGGCCCAAAGACACACACATTTAACTTCTCAACAAGAAATGCTTGGAATCCCACAATCACTCTCTAGTGAAAACAGTAATTTACAGAGCACCTACTGTGTACATGATCATTTACATGTTTAAACTTATTTTAAAAAGCCTTAGAAGCTGGACATAGTGATGCAGACCTGTGATCCATGAACCCAAGGAGGCTAAGATTGGAGGAAGATCAGGAGTTCAAAGCCAGCCTTGAGCTGCACAGCAAGACTTCCTCTCTCAACAACAAAAACCTCTGAAACAAAAATACTCCCTCCAACACAAAAAATAAACAGAACCCTACAATTGTCTGCAAAATGGGATTTTTTTTTTTGCCTAAAGTACCACAATTTTAAAATGGCAAATCTAAGATTTTTCTTATTCTAGAAGTAAGATCTTAAAAGACAAAAACATTCACCCTCCCTAATTCTAGACTTTTGACACTAATTTTTAAAACTTTAGAAAGAGATGGCCACTAGATTAGTATAATTGCCATTTCTTTGAGTCTTTTAAAATAGGAAACATGGCATAATTGAATAATTCTCATAAAGTTCATGTTCATATGTTGCATGAATGAGGATCCTACACCATGTAAAGCAGTATTTCACTGGAAATTACATGGAATCTCAAGAGAGAAAATGTTGCTAGTATGTAATTATTGCCAATTACAGTGATGACTAAAAAAAAGGTCTATATGGGCAATGATGTATGTCATAATTAAACCTGTTATTTTGTGTACTAGCCAAAACAAAACAAAGCCCCCCCCCCAACTTCTATGAAGCTAACCACAGAAACATAGTAAGAAAAACAAAAACATCAGGAAAGATCCATAGCACTTCTGATACCCTGAGTAGACCAGACACTGAGAAGTTTCTGGAAGATTAGGAAACAAGTTAAGAACAACATAGGGGGGTTGGAGAGATGGCTTAGCGGTTAACCGACTGCTCTTGCAGAGGACCTGGGTTTGATTCCCAGCACCCACATGGCGGCTAAGAACCATCTTTAACTCCAGTTCCAGGGGAATCTGACACCCTCTTCTGACCTCCAAGGCATTGCATGACACAGTGCACCAACCTGCATGCAGACAGTACACTCATGCACATAAAAAATAATAATAAAAAAAAATTAAGAACATAGGCAACAGAAGTTCCAAATGTTACACACAAAGGGGAAACTCCACAGAAATGAGATTTCTTGTAGAACACAGAGCAGCTCAATTATCACAGGCAATGGGGGTTGGGAGAATGAATAAAACTTGGCAATATTTTTACATGAAATTATATAATCAACATATTTATGTAGTTTATATGGCCTCGACCTTACAGAGATCTGCCTCCTCTGCCTCCCCAGTGTTGGGATTAAAAGCATGTGCTACCACATTTGACATTTTTTTTTTTGTCTTTTCGAGACAGGGTCTCCCTGCATCCCCAGCTGTCCTGGAACTCGCTCTGTAGACCAGGCTGGCCTTGAACTCACAAAGATCTGCCTGCCTCTGCCTTAAGAGTGCTAGCATTGGGGCTGGAACGATGGCCTAGCGGTTAAGAGTGCCGACCGCTCTTGCAGAGGACCTGGGTTCGATCCCCAGCACCCACATGGCGGCCGAGAGCCGTCTGAAACTCTAATTCCAGGAGAACTCCAGTTCCAGGGGAGTCCGACGCCCTCTTCTGACCTCTGCGGCATTGCACGTCACGGGTGCACAGACTTGCATGCAGACAATACATTCATACACATACGGAAATAAATAAAATTAAAGAGTGCTAGCATTAAAGGCGGGTGCCACCACGCCCGGCTGACAATTATTATTTGGAAATGTTTCTCTTTATGGTCCCGAGACGAGGTGAAGCTCACCACTTCCACTATGCTGGTTGGCCATTGAGCTCCTGGCATCAGCAGCTTTTTTACACAGGTATTGATTGGGATTTGAACTCAGGTCCTCAAACTTGCGTGGCAAATTTTCATAGTGAGTCATTTCCCTAGCCACTCAAGTTATTATTATTATTATTATTTTACCTTAGCTAAAAAAAAAAAAAAAAAGAAAAGAAAAAAAAGATTTTGTTTAAAATTATCTGTGTGTCTGTATATGTGAATGTCAGTGCCTACCATGCCTACAGGCACTGGGTCCTCCTGGAGCGCAAGTTATAGACTGTTGTAAGCTGCCTAGTATGGGTGCTTGGAACCAAAATTGGGTCCTCTGCAAAAGTAGTATGAGCTTTTAGCCATGGAACCAGCTCTCTGGCTTTTCACTGAAGATTTTGAGATAAATCTTCAGCTAAAAACTTCATTCTACATTTAGAGAAGGAATAATTTAGAGAACCAGGAATCCCATATTACTCCTCAGTGTATAATATGATTTCTCTACAGCAGAGAAAGAGGGAAAAAAATGTATTACACATCTTGGACAGACTCTAACTCTTTTACCATAACAAATCTATATCATGTTCAAATAAATCCTGGGAAAACACACAAATCTGGGACTTAATTTTTTGAACCAATTACAGAAATTAGACCACCAACCTTTGTGAAGTCCGATGGACACCAGCACACTGATGTGACCTCTTGAGAATGACCAAGGAGCACAGTAGGAGAATGCCAAGGCATGGAAATCTAACCAATCAGAAAGAACAGGTCATCAGAGCAACATTAGGGGCCCTGTAAGGGCTGTTACCAAAGGTGGAACTGCCTACTTCATCAAAATAAGAACGAGTTTAAGTTCACTTTTTTTTTTTTTAACCTTTTTAAAGGCTTTATTTTTATTTTGTTTTCCCTGCATGTATGTATGTACACCAATGTGTCTGGTGCCTGAAGAGGCCAGAAGAGGGTGTCAGATCCCCTAGAATTATATAGGGTTTGGGCCATCATGTGGGTGCTAGGAACTGAACCATTATCTTATATAAGAGTAGCCAGTGTTCTTAACTGCTGTGCCATTTCTCTCCAGCCCCAGGAATAAGGTTAAATACCAAGACAGCCCTTATTCCAACCTAAAATGCAGTATTAGCATCATCCTTTCGCTGATAAGCTATCTAGAAGGATGAAGCTCAGTTCCTAGGTAGCACTCTTCAAGCCTGTCCTGCTTTTACATAGCCTGGATATATATTTTCAGATCTCCTATGGTCAGCTACTTACAGGTATGTTAATTAAATTAACTGTGATTCCTGAAGGTTCCTGAAACATGTAACCAACCAATCCCCCTGGGATAGAGAACAGTATCTCTTCCACAGCCAAGACCCACTGACTTTCAGAAAAATGTAGTTTTTTCTCTTCACTGAGTTGGAAAACCTTCAATTTGAAGGGGACATAAGCCATAATTCATACTCTTTCTTTTCTTTTTTTGTCTTTTCGAGACAGGGTCTCCCTATAGCCCCAGCTGTCCTAGAACTCACTCTGTAGACCAGGCTGGCCTTGAACTCACAAAGATCCGCCTGCCTCTGCCTCCCAAGTGCTAGGATTAAACGCGTGCACCACCACGCCCGGCCTAATTCATATTTTCATTAAAAATTTCAGTTAAGGGCTGGAGAGATGGCTCAGCGGTTAAGAGCACCAACTGCTCTTGCAGAGGACCCGGGTTCAATTCCCAGCACCCACATGACAGCTAAGAACCACCTTTGACTCCAGTTCCAGGGGAATCCGATGCCCTCTTCTGACCTGTGGCATTGCATGACAAGGGTGCACCAACCTACACGCAGACAGTACACTCATATATACACACACACACACACACACACAAAAAAAAATTCAGTTAATTTGCTTTAAAAATTTTTTAAAGTCCAACATTTTTATCATCTTAATGTATTAATAAGAGTCACATTGTAAAATACTGTACACATGACTAAGTCATATATCCCCATCACAGGATGACATTTGACAGCAGCTAATTTATTCAAGAACTGTCAATACTTTTTACAGTACACAGGAATCAGCAGCAAAGAACTCAAACGCACATTATTATTAGCACATGTATTTGAAGAGCAAGGAGCTGGGAGAACATATTTCCTTCATTTTCTGAGGCTGTGAATGATGGCCTACTTGTATGAAGTGGAGGCAATTTTAAAAGAATATTTAAGAGGATGACTAAGTAAACTTAAATTCTGCAGATTACAGCTAAGAGTCTGACAGTGATTCATGGGGTTATCCAACTCAATTATTACTACTCTTCTCCCTGTTACATGGCAATATGCAATGATTAAAAAAAGCAAGACACCCGGGTGTGGTGGTGCCTTTAACCCTAGCACTTGGGAGGCAGAGGCAGGCAGATCTTTGTGAGTTCAAGGCCAGCCTGGTCTACAGAGTGAGTTGCAGGACAGCTGGGGCTACAGGGAGACCCTGTCTCAAAAAGACAAAAAAAAAGGCAAGACAAAGAGCAGAGTGAAGTTTAACAGAAAAGGCAGTTTTTCCCCAAATCTATACAGATCCTACTGCCTATTCCTACAATTCATATAAGTCACTCTCACAGGAAAATTTATTATAGAAAGGACTTCCAAGATGGGTTCCATTGCAGCAAAGGAATTCTCCTTCCTCTTCCATTTCTAATGACCCTAGTTCATTAAATTTCTCTTCAGCCAACACTCACACAGGTTAAACAGGAAAGGAAATCCTCATGTCCTTGTGAACATCTCTGCTAGGAACACATTCCTTTCCCCCGTCATTTCATGACCCTGACCATTCCTCAGTTTCTGTATCATAACAGCTAGAGGGGGCTGTAAATGCATACCCAAAGCATTGAAGTGAGTTTTAAGAAAAACCAAGTACCTGCCAACAAAACATACCAAAAGCAATAATAATCAGCATTTATTGGAATACACAAACCAGGCAGTACTTTACATAGCATCAAAAGTGCACAGAAGGTATCTCTAAAATGCTAAACATGTAATTAAATATCCTATGACCTAGCACTATATGCTACCCCAGGAGAACTGAAAATATGTTCAAACAAAAATATACACACACTATGACAGCAGCTCTAACTATGAAGTAAAAAACGAGAAACAACTCAAATGACCACCAACTGGTAAGTGGCTAAGATAATGTGGTCTGCCAGAAGGAATAAAGCACCATGCAATGGGCCTGGACCTGATAACATACAAAAGGAAAGAAGTCAGATATGAATGCTATGTACTGTTGTTCATTTAAATGAAATGCCTCCAACAGGCACACATCAAAAGAGAATGTAGATCGGCAATTGTTAGGGGAGGAGAGCGACTCTTAAAAGGGATGAGGTTTCCTCTTGTCTCTGTACCTTCCAGCTATTGAGGTTACAAGCACACACCTCCACATTTGACTCCTAAATTCTATTTTAACAAAAAGGGGAAGGGATTCTATGTTGTGTGCTGAAAGGAGAAATTAATCTCTAGTAAGACTTTGTGAACTTGGGGCTGTAGAGATGGCTCAGAGTTAAGAGCACTGGCTGCTTTTTCAGAGGTTTGGTTCCCAGCACCCATATAGTAGCTAACTGCCTGTAACTAGTTTCAGGGGATCTGACAATTTCTTCTGCTCTCCATGGTCACTGCACAACAGGAGTACACTTACACATATATATGCAATACACTTTTTAATACACATTAAAAAGACTGAACTTTAGGAATGAGGCCTTTAAGAACAAGACTATTTCAGGGTATGATACTTGGTGACTACTTCAAATAAGACTAATTTTGTCTAATGAAACTCAGATAAGCTTTTGAATTCTTCATTTCCATTCAATTACATTTTTAATATCAATTTACTATAAAACAAATACCACAATTAAATTATTTTATTAAAAACAAAAAACCCCTCTCCTTTCAAACAGGAAGGAAACTACAAAGTCCAAGGAACATATCTAATCCTTCTAGTGGTGAAATATAGAAAGTGTTCTCTCTTACATATTCTATCATTTTTTTTTTTTTTTGTCTTTTTGAGAAAGGGTCTCCCTGCAGCCCCAGCTGTCCTGGAACTCACTATGTAGGCCAGGCCAGCCTTGAACACAGAGATCCACCTGCCTCTGCCTCCCAAGTGCTGGGATTAAAGGCGTATGCCACCATGCTCAGCTTGAATATTCTACTTTTATAGAATAGTTAAGATAAGGAATCCCAAAGTTAAAACTATGAGGTATCTCTTGAAATAAGCAGGTCTAACCTTTGGCATTGATAAAGCACTCTGTGTACTTACGCATATAAAAAAAGATCAGCACTTTTCTTTCAAAAAAAAATCTCCTTACTCTGCCCAACTGGAAATCAAATCCAGTCTTTAGTTCTGCCATGAGATCATTTACACTTCCTAAAGTGTCAGGCTCAATGCTTTGCCAGTCAGTGGTACAATGGCTGTGCCAAATAAGTTTATTTATAACCACTTCAATACTATTCAGTTGCTGTATCAGAAACAAATGAGGGAAGGGGATAAAGAGTGAAGGCAGGACAACAGGTAGGAAATTAAAAATTTGTGTTCAGCACCAAAGTCCAAAGACAGCACACCTCCCCTTGCTGGGGAGGAGTGAGGATTTGACAAAAGGCAATTCTCTTTTGCCTAAAGATATAAAACTTTCACGTTTTTTGTGCTATGGGCTTCTCATAACAGAAAAGATTTTCATTTAAGATAAATGTGACCTATGAGAAAAGCAGCAGGAAAAAAAAAGAAAAGAACAGCAGCAGGGTTATAAGATATCCTAACAATCTGTATACACTCAGCTTGCATGGAGTTGCTTTTAAACTACCCCCACCCTCAATCATGGAAAAGAGAAACCAAGCCATATCACTAAGCAAATTCAATTTTAGGAGCAGCAAGCTTGCCAAGATCTCAAATATCAGAGCTTGCACACTGAGCTACTTGTAGACAGGCAGGAGAACATCATGTCTGAACCACGTTTTCCAGTTGTGACATGTGACCTAGCCTAGGAATTCAGTGAGTGTAACCCATGTATGTGGTGGCTACAGATGGGATGTCTGAAAATGGGTTAGAAATAAAAGCCAAGTGGCTTTAGTGTATAAATGGAAGGTCTCCCCTGAATTATCATTGACAAAAAGAAAAATTTAAAAGGTCCCTGTGCTTAAGAACTAGCAAGACAATTATACATTTGTTTATTTAATTATATACATAATTATGTGTACTTGTAACTAAATAACTTATCTAAATGGACAGTAATCAGGCATTTTTTTGCATAAATACTTCAGCCTAAATATCTGATATAGAAATGACCATTTTACTTATTTGATATGTCTAGTTTCAGTTGGTGTTTTTCTTTGAAGAAAGAAACCTTAAATGATATAGACTTGTGATATAATAAAATTCTAAATTGGGAGTTAAAGCGGAGACATAAACAAACAAACAAAATTATGGCAGGGAAGAAGGAAAACAAAGTGCAAAAGTTAGTAAGGCCCACCCAGTATAATGATTATCTTGGATAGAACAGTATCTCCACCTCGTGGCCATTTTGGTTACTGAACACATATAGTAAGGTAGCCTTGCATGTTTGTAACTCTGAGTAAAGAAATCAAAACCAACTTTTGTGCTTCTCTAGGATTTTTTTTCTCCAATAACTTCTAATTTAAGTTTCTTGGCTTATGGTACTGACTTTTGAGTAATGGTATTACTATAGTTAAACAAAACTTGATAAAGTGGCTACATTTATTTTAATAGCCTGAAAGTTGGTATTACGATAAGAAAAAAGAGTAAAGATCAGTTATTACACCAAAAGTTTTGAGTGGCAAGGCTCTATGGATATTAAGGCAGGATCTTGGGGACAGAAAGATTGGATTTTAAAGGAGCCTGGTGACATGGAATATAATTGTAACAATAATACAGCCTTAACTTTATGCCAAATGTTTTCGGCAACTCACCTTCCAGATGTAGGCAGCTTCATCACTTGAGCCACTGATTAAAAACTGGTCATCTGGACTAAGGCTTGATTTTACATAAAAGGTAGAGTTCTGGTGTCCATTGAAGATAGCCACTGCCAGAGGAAAAAAGCCAACACCCCTTTTAAAATTCCAATTGTAGGGGATCTGACACCCTCCATGGGCAACAGACACATATATGGTCCACTAACATGCAAGCAAAACATTCACACACATAAAAGAAAAATAAGTAACATCTTAAAAAAAAAATTAACAACCCAAGTGCCCCTCAACTGACGAGTGGATAGAGAAAATGTGGTACATCTACACAATGGAGTTCTACGCAGCAGTAAAGAAAGATGACACCAGCCAGGCGTGGTGGCGCACGCCTTTAATCCTAGCACTTGGGAGGCAGAGGCAGGCAGATCTTTGTGAGTTCAAGGCCAGCCTGGTCTAAAGCGCGAGTTCCAGGATAGCTGGGGCTACAGGGAGACCTTGTCTCAAAAAGACAAAAAAACCAAAAAACAACAACAAAAAAACCCCCGATGATATCATGAGTTTTGCAAGAAAATGGCTGGAGCTAGAGGACATCATGCTGAGTGAAGTATCACAGTCCCAGAAAAACAAACGACGAATGGTATCCCTCATCTGTGGATGCTAGTGCCAATAACCTAATTGTATGGCAAACTGAGTAACGTTAATGTGATCTGAAAACTGTGCTCTTATATTGTGAATCCCTTAAAATATAATTGAAAAAAAAAAGGAAAAAAAAAAAAATTAAGATTCGCCAGGCGTGATGGCCCACGCCTTTAGTCTTAGCACTCAGGAGGAAGAGGCAGGTGGATCTTTGTGAGTTCAAGGCCAGCCTGGTCTACAGAGTGAGTTCCAAGATACCTGGGGCTACAAGGAGACCTGCCTCGAAAAGACAAAAAAAAAAAAAAAAAAGATATTAAAAGGTGTTACCTTATACAAGTGTGACACTACCCCTACTAAACCTCACAGACTTGGAAAGCAAAAGTCTAGGAGGTAAACGTGGAAATTCAATCCCACTATGTCTGACACACTTGGTAGGTTGATCAGGATCCAGCGAATGAATCCACATCAAGGGCAACCTGAGGACACTAACCTGACTCTACAGGCCTTTATATAAATATATATGAATTATGTATATAAATATAATATATTATTAAATATAGGAAATTTGGTTGGGGGTTATAAGGGGGTTGCTAAAATGGAGGCAATATAGATATGATCAAAATATATTGTATGGTTTTGACAAGAATATCATGAAAAAGAAAAATACCACCAAAAATTATATTTGCATGTGTTACCAGCTAATGAAAAGCCTTTAAAATATCTATTTACACTAGTATGCAAGTTCATATAATATTTTGATAAATACAATAAGTAAAACCAAGGTCTCCACACAAAACAAAAGTGTTACTGAAGCAAATTAATGTTCAAACACATAGGATAATATGATTGAAAAATAAAGTTTTTAATATTATTAAAAATATCAGTACTCCAAAAAGTTATATCTCTATTCAATATAATTCTAATCAGACTCACCGAGGCTAATTTGGCAAACTTTACAACCTAATGTAAAATTAATATTAAATTGCTAAGCATTTTCTTGAAAAAAAAGGGGACAAAGCCTGGAACATTTCCCATACTTGGTTTCATGACTGAAAATATTTACAGAAGTTGCTTCAGTTAACAGTAGAAAGGTTGAAACATCCATATGATGGTGCAAAATTCAGAAAAAAATTTCACAAACAGGCTCATCCACGGTTAATTGAATTTTTACAAAAACCAAAAGCAATGCAAAGAAAGGAAATTATTTTCAACAAATGTGACTGAAATATTTAAATACTAAGTAGATTTACTACACAAGATAAAAGGTCCTTATTCCATACCACACAGCGGAAATTGATCAGAGAACCAAATGTAAAATATAAAATATAAACTTTCTCTAGAAGGTAATTAATGAGGTATTAGAATACAGAAAAACATTAGGTGCTATAAAGACATTGATTAAACTGACCTTGATCAATGTAAAAACATTATTTTGCTGGAAACAGTTCACAGCCTAGAGGATNAAAAAAAAAAAGGCCAGTGTTAGTTTATTGACAAGACAATCTGAATGCCCAGCATCTTACCTGGAATAGTCTTTAAGCCAGTCATATTAAACATATAGATGTTGTCATCTGTGCAATTAGCAAATAAAGTAGAGCCAGTAGAATCCAAAACCAGACTTGAATATCCTGGGGACAGAAAACCAGTTAGCATGTCTTGATGATGTCGAGTAGACCCAAAGCTAAACTGTGGGGACAGAAATAATTTGTTCCCTAGGAAGGTTAATTCTCTTTAAAATATATACAAATCAGGGGCTGGAGGGATGGCCTAGCGGTTAAGAATGCCGACCGCTCTTGCAGAGGACCCGGGTTCGATCCCCAGCACCCACATGGCGGCCGAGAACCATCTGAAACTCCAATTCCAGGAGAACTCCAGTTCCAGGGGAATCCGACGCCCTCTTCTGACCTCCGCGGCATTGCACAACACGGGTGCACAGACCTACATGCAGACAATACATCCATACACATAAAAAATAAAATTAAAAAAATATATATACAAATCAAAACTCTATCAACTTAGAAGTCAAAAAAGATGCAACCATATACCAGGGTTTCTCTCAAGTTCTACTGCTGAAAATCGAGTCTGGCATTTAAAACAACAACAAACAACGACAACAAAAAAAAACCTTTTAAATAAAAATTCATGTCCTCCCACCTCCCCACAATTCTACAAGCAAAGCAAAGGCTCACCTAGTTTTCGAGTGCTGCTACCTGGGTACAGAAAAGACTTGGATGCTATGGGTTCTTGTCGATAAGCAGTATAATTCTTGCGTAAATCCCAGACTTTAATTATCCTAAAAAACCAAAACAAGAAAAGTACAGACCTTCTCTATCCATAACAATTGTAGTTACACTGAGTGTGAAATGACTTTTAATCCATCTCCTTTGGCATATTTCCCAGTAGCCGAGGACATCTCACTGGGAAATAAATTTAACTATTTTATACTATTGTTTCCAGTGTTAAGCTTACAATTCATACAAAACGGAAACAGATGTGATTTGACCCAGAGCTGGGTTACTGGCATTTACGCCAAGGGAACGGAAAAGGGAGAATGAAAGTTTGATGCTTATAGTTGCTGTTCTATTGTTTTTTAGAATCCTTCCTAGGCCCTTGATAGCACAGTAGCAAACTCCGATGCTTATTTCTCTTCCTAACTCCCTCAAGAAATCTAAACAAAATTTCCCGAGAAAGGGAAAATTAAATTTTCACTTCATTTACTGGGATAACTGTCTTAATCTGATAATACATGCTTGTTAGAAAACGGCAGTACCACAGAACATACTTTCATAGTTATTTACAAGCACAATATTAACTTATAGATAACTCCTCATTCCTGCTTAAGATCTTGGTTCATAGAATTTGGGTCTCCCTGTAGCCCCAGCTGGCCTGGAACTCGCTATGTAGACCAGGCTGGCCTAGAACTCACAGAAATCCTTCTGCCTCTGCCTCTGAGTTCTGGGATTAAAGGCATGCACCGGGGCTCAAGAGATGGCCTAGCGGTTAAGAGCGCCGACCGCTCTTACAGAGGACCCGGGTTTGATCCCCAGCACCCACATGGCGGCCAAGAACCATCTGAAACTCCAAATCCAGGAAAACTCCAGTTTCAGGGGAATCCGACACCCTCTTCTGACCTCCGCGGCATTGCACGACATGGGTGCACAAACTTGCATGCAGGCAGTACATTCATACACATACAGAAATTAAAAAAAAAAAAAAAAAAAGTCATGCACCACCATGCTCAGCGATAAGTCATTTTTTAAAATAAAAAATTAGAAGGAAGTGATGCTTACACTATAGAAGGAAAAGTATACTTTGAAAGAGCCCCCACATATGAAATACTTATTTTCTATAGTGTTTCCTAAAGGCATGAACCAAAGAACTTATTTGTGGTAAAAATTCAGACCAAGTCTGGTGTGGTGGCTCACATCTTTCATTCCAGCACTAGGGAGGCAGAGGCAGGCATATCTCTGAGTTCAAGGCCAGCCTGGTCTACATAGTGAGTTCCAAACCAGCTGGGGTTAGAGGGAGACCTGGTCTCAAAACAAAACAAAACAAAACAAACAAATAAACCCCAAAATATTCAGACCAACTATGGGTAACAAGTATGCAGAAGTACCTAGGCCATAACTACACCACTGTAAAGGTAAGCAAGCTGCTTGGCCTGCAGCAGCAGACACTACTCCTAAGTGCTAGAGACAGTGTGCAAAGCACGTATCATCTCAACTTGAGCAAGAATTCTGGGTGTTTATTTTCCAGTGTTGCCTGTAATTCCTCTCAGCTACAGTAGACACTATGTTGAAAATTAAGAGCATACACGTTCAATTTAATGAGACTAGGATCTAGATCAAAAGAATCAGAATAGTCTCTTACCCATCCACAGCTCCTGCTGAGACTAATGTGTTTTCATCTTGAAAGAGGACCACAGTAACACTCTGCTGAGAATCCTAATACCATAGGAAAGAAAAAAAAAATCTCAGGCATCAGAATCTTTATCATGAAGAGAACAAAGTGCTTAAAAATGGCTTTCCTGGGGCTGGAGAGATGGCTCAATAGTTAAGAGCACTGGTTGCTCTTCTGGAGGCCCTAGGTTCCATTCCCAGCATGTACACAGTGGCTAACAACCATCTGTAACTCTAGTTCCAGGGATTTGATGCCCTCTTCTGTAGACACTGTATGACAGGTGCACTTACATACATGCAAGCATTACATGCATACACACAAGTTTTGTTTTTTTTTTAAGTGGCTTTCATTAGGCTGGGCACGGTGGTGCATGCCTTTGGATCCCAGCACTCAGGAGGGCAGAGGCAGATGGATCTCTGTAAGGCCAAGGTCTCAGCTTTGGTCTACAGAGTTCCGGGCCAGCTGGGACCTAAAGGGAGGACCCTATCTCAAAACAAAAAGTGGACATTCCGCTGCGCATGGTGGTGGCATATCCTTATCCAGCACTGGAGGCAGAGGCAGGTTGAATCTCTGTGAGTTCAAGGCCAGCCGGTCTACATACGCGGCTCCAGGCCTGCTGGGACTAAAAGGGAGACCTTGTCTCAAAAAGACAAAGACCAAAAAAAAAAAAAAAAAAAAAAAAAAAAAGGCTTCCCTGGGCCAGCAAGATGGCTGTGGATAAAGGCACTTGTTGCCATGCCTGATGACAACCAAAGTTCAATTCCTGGGACCCTCATGGTAGAAGAACCCATTCCCACAGGTTGCTCTCTGATCTCTACACACTGTGCATGTGTATGGGAGTACAATGGGCATGTGTGTGGGACAGCAGCCCGGGGTTTGAGCTGCATTGCGCATGTGCAGGTGGGCATATGCCCATCACCATCTGTTCATCTGCATGCCCCTTCCTTAACCCATCTCAAGGGAATAATGTGTGCTGTAAAGGGTCTGGGACTTACCACTATGAGATGATCTCACACTGCCTATATAATGGCATGTTGCATTTGAATAAATCAGAGTTGCACTTGGAATTGCTTTCTGCCACGTATCCTTGGGGCTGTCACTGAAGTGATCACATTCGTGCCCTCTCCACAGCCTGTTTCCACGTGGTATTAATATCTCCCATTGTGTGGAGGTCAGAGGGAATCAATTTTCTCCTTCTACCATGTGAGTTCCAAGGATTAAATGCATGTCACTAGGCATGGCAGTAGGCACCTTTATCTACTAAGCCATCTTGCTGGCCCCTAACTCTCTTTACAGTAATAAAACAATGAAAGGAACAACCTAAACATCACCAAGTTGTAGCATATATGTTAACATGAACTTGGCCAGCAAGGTGGTTCAGTGGGCAAAAGTACCTGCTGTGCATGCAAGTTTGATAACCTGAATTTGATTGGCAGAAGCCATGATGAAGAAGAATGACTTCTAAAGGTCCTCTGATCTCCAGGCAGGTACACATATACAAGTAAGAAACAAAAGCTAACCAACAAATAAACAAAGGAATAAACTGGCCACTGAAAGTACCTTTTGAGTCTACTTCGAATTCTCTCTACTGAGATGTATACCCATAGGAAATTGACACCCCCCTACCCCGTCTTTTTGAGAAAGGGTCTTCCTTTAGCCTCAGAGAACTGCCTGCCTGCCTCACCAAATGCTGGGATCAAAGGTACGACTTTACATTCCTGTGCCTGCTTCATCTACCAACTATTGCTATATATCCATGTTACACACATAGGAAAATTAAAGCTCAGCGGAGCATCTAACAGCTCTACTACCTCACATATTCTCTCAGAATCTGACTAAACAGGGAGGCTGGAGAGATGGCTCAGCAGTTATGAGCATAGGCTGGTCTTGAAGAGGACCCACGTTTGATTCCCAGCACCCATTATCCATAACTCCAGCTCCAGGGGAATCTACATGAGCAGTGCATGATGACATGGGTACACACACACACGCACACACACAATACACTCATACACATAAAACTAATAAAAAGAAATAAAAAAGAATCTGACTAAACATGATTGCATTTTAATGTCATCTATCGCCACACACTATTATTTCCATTCAGGCCTGTGTTATATGCATTGGATGCAGCCTTTACTCATAAGAGCAAATAGCAATTATACCTTTTCCCTTAAATATTTGCTTGGATTCATTTATTTTTTTTTTTAGACAGGGTCTCCCTGTAGCCCCAGCTGTCCTGGAACTCATTATGTAAACCAGGATGGCCTTGAACTCACAGAGTTAATTCCAGCACCCAGGAGGCAGAGGCAGGAGGATCTCTGTGAGTTCAAGGCCAGCCTTGTCTACAGAGTGAGTTCTAGGCCAGCTGCAGCTATAGGGAGACCCTGTCTCAAAAACAAACAAACAACAAAAACCCGAGATCAATGGCAATTTCGTTTTCTATGTTTTCTAGAAAAAAAGATTTATCTGGGGCTTTTTTTTTTTTTTTTAAATCTATGAGCTCTTGAACTATTAGAGTGGCACTTTGTTCCCCCTCCCCACCCTCCTCCCTTGATACAGGGCCTCCTTGTAGCCCCAACAAGCCTGGAACTCACTACACAGACCAGTGACTTTCCCCANAGTGTAATACAACAGAATAGTTCCACTGCCCTCAACACCGCTGCTCTGGGGTTCGTGTCTCCCTCTTCATTAAGGTGTTTTTGTGGTTTTCCAGGTTATATAACTAGAGTCATACAGTATGTTGCCTTCTCAGAAAGCCATTATAAACTATGTCTGACTTTCTTTTCCATGCTGGAACATGGTGTGGGGCATCAGACCTGGCCAAGTTTGTTTTGTTTTACTTTTTTTTTTTTAATGGATTCTACAATTTAAGAGCACAGTTGTTTTCAGATCACATGACGTTGCTCATTTGCCATTCAATTAGGTAAATTGGCACTAGCATCCCACAGATGAGGGATACCATTCCTCCATTTGTTTTTCTGGGACTGTGTTACTTCACTTAGCATGTTCTTCTAACTCCATCCATTTACCTACAAAGTTCATGATGTTATCTTCCTTTATGGCTGCATAGAACTCCACTGTGTGATGAACCCATTTTCTCTATCCACTCGTCAGTTGAGGGGCATGGGGTTGGTTCCAGCCTCTTGCTATTGTGAAGATGTTTTACTTTTTTTAAGAAATGTAATATGTGCCACACTGCAACTTTTGGAAATTAAAGAACAACTCATGAACTCAGTTGTTTGCTACTACCATGTGAGTCCCTGGGATGGAATTCAAAATCAGGCTTTGGCAGTAAGCAAGCACCTTTACTTGCTAAGCCATTTCAGTGGCCCTTCAGGAAGTTTGTTTGTTTTGTTTTGTTTTTGTTTTTGTTTTGTTTTGTTTTGTTTTGTTTTGAGACAGGGTCTCCCTTTAGACCAGACTGGCCTTGAACATCACAGAGATCTGCCTGCCTCTGCCTCCTAAGTGCTAGATTAAAGGTATAGCACCACCACGCCCGGCTGTTTTTGTTTTTGAGATCAGGTTCTCATTGTGTAGCCCTGGATGGCTCAAATATGTATACCAGGCTTATTCTTTTTTTTTTTTTTTTTTTTTTTTTTTTTTGGTTTTTTTCAGACAGGGTCTCCCTGTAGCCCCAGCTGTCCTGGTATTCTTTTTTTTTTTTTTTTTTTTTTTTTTTCCACTCAGGACTGTGCTCTCCTCCCTCTAACTTCTCCCAAAAGGAGAGCAGAACGATCATCAATGGAATAGCAGTTGCAAAAGAGCAACACTAGAGCGGCTTCCGCTAGGAGGGAGCACTACAACTCCTCCTCGTGGTTTCTGGTATTCTACACGGTCAGAGAAACTTCTCTTGTACAAACTATGAAAATGATCCCTGAAAGTATAGTCTTGTCCTGGTATTCTTAAACTCAGATACCCATCTGCCTCAGCCTCCCAGGTATTGGGATTAAAGGCATGTGCCACCACATCTAGAGCTTCTTTGGGTTGTTTTGTTTTGTTTGAGGCAGGTTCTTCTTGTAGACCAGGCTGGCCTTGAACTCAACAGAGATCTGCCTGCCTCTGCCTTCCAAGTGCTGGAATTAAAGGCTCGTGCCACCATACCTGGCTGCCTCTTTGGATTTTTATTTCACTAATAAAAAGTTTCATAATTTTGAGATGTTTTGTTCAGCTTGAAATCAGAAAACACTAAAATCCTTTTGTTGGAATATCTTTCAGATGGATTTTATAGACAAGTGAATCAAATCAGTGGAGCTCACAATACCTCAGACAAGCAAACCCCTTCAAAACCCAAGAAGAAACAGAATTCAAAAGGACTTGCTCCTTCTGTGGTAAGGTTTTAGAGATGTACACATGTGAATAGCTTGTTACTGCTACTGTGGGTTTGGTTTTTTTTTTTTTTTTTTCCTAATTTTTTTTTTTTTTATATTTTGTTGAGACAGCTGGCCTGGAGCTGGCTATGTAGACCAGGCTGACCTTGAACTCAGAGATCTTCCTGCTCTCTGCCTCTCAAGTGCTGGGATTAAAGGTGTGCACCACCACTCCTGGCTGTTTTTAGGACAAGTTTTGGCTGTGTACCTGAAACACAATCTTCAACCTGCCAAGTACTGTGCCACTATTCCCCCCAGATTGTTAGATCTTAATAACAGAATAGAATCCCTCTTCAAGTACTGTGCCACCATTCCCCCCAGATTGTTAGATCTTAATAACAGAATAGAATCCCTCTTAGGGAGGTTGTTAGGTATAAAGATGGATGAGATCTTTGTTTTCATTTGATAGCCAGTTATATTTATGCTTTATTGCAAAGGTAGTGGTTCTTAAATTCCAGTTAGTTGCTAAGCAACATGGTAAAAATTTAGCTTTCGAAATACCCTAGAGACTCAAACATACATAGATTCATTAGGAAAGATTGAAAGGTAGTTTGAAGAAGCATGTTAAGTGCAGCGATGGCAGTTTTCCTGAGGAAGACACTATGTTCATAAAAGCTTATGGGAAGGGTGTGAAATTTTTGCCATTCTTTTTGAAACATGTAGCAAAGTATTATATCAGGTAATACAGATAAAGATACAAACATTTTCAGTCATTCTTCAAGTGTTTTGATCAGCTTACAGTAGGGGGTGCTTGTTTGGTTTGATAAGATTGCCCTTCTGAATCTATGACTTGTACATTTTTTTTTTTCCTGTATGTGTATGAATGTACTGTCTGCATGCAGGTCCGTGCACCCGTCGTGCAATGCCACGGAGGTCAGAAGAGGGTGTCGGATTCCCCTGGATTGGAGTTTCAGACGTTCTCAGACGCCATGTGGGTGCTGGGGATCGAACCCCAGTCCTCTGTAAGAGTGGTCGCGTGCTCTTAACCTCTAGGCCATCTCTCCAACCCTGTCTTGTTACATTTTTAAGGTTAACTTCAAAAAAAGTTGTGTAAATGCTTATGCAAAGAAGTTCTGTTAAGCAGAATCTACAATATACTGCAAGCAGGTCAGCTACTAAGTAAAACATGCTGTTGCTGCTGTGCACTAAAGTCCTCAGAATAGTATGAGGTTAAGAAAAGGAACAGATCATTGTGAATGATATAAACATTGAAAAGAATATTAAAGAGAGACGCTGGTATTTGGGAGCCACAAACAGGTTTTTTTTGTTGTTGTTTTTGGGGTTTTTTTTGGGTTTTTTTTTTTGAGAGTGTAGGTTCAGAGCTTCATGAACCATAGGATAATAATACTGTTACTATTTTGAAGACAGCAATTTTTTTAAATAGGAGAGAAGTATTGTTACCCTTTATCATTTTGGGGGGGTCTTTTTAAGACAGGGTCTCCCTGTAGCCCCAGCTATTCCTGGAACTCGCTCGTAGACCAGGCTGGGCCTTGAACTCACAAAGATCTGCCTGTGCTCTGCCTCCCACAGTGCTAGGATTGAAGGCTTGTGCCACCACACCTTGGCTTTGTACCCTTTCATCTAGAAAGATGGGGACCTTCAAAACTAACAAGGTGGGTAGGACCTCACATTGTGTTGGGTTTCTGACAAGCTTTCCAGGACCAATGTGAATGGTACCTTTTAGACTTTCTGGCTCTCTTGCTTTTTTTTTTTTTTGTTTTAATATATAATTTATACAAGGATTATCAAATCTAGACCGTCGTGTCCCCCACCCACCAGAAACTCATGTATTCTGCCAAACATGCTTTTCATCTCTCTTTACCAGTCTTTCTCAAATTCTCCATGTAGGAGTTTACTGTTGAGCAAAAGTCACTTGTTCGGTCAGTTCTTGGATGCAGTCCTTCTGTTTGTTGTTGTGTGGTTGTTGTCTCCAATATGCATCACGCCCAACTTCTTGTATATATGGATAGGTCTGATCTCTTTCCCCAACTTATTGACAGTGCTAACTACCATGCGTTATTTGCTCTGGCTGTAGAAAAAAAAAAAAAAAAAAAAAAAAAAAAAAGAATAGCCTGGTATACATATTTGAGGCCATCCAGGGCTACACAATGAAACCTGATCTCAAAAACAAAAACAGCCGGGCGTGGTGGTGTATACCTTTAATCCTAGCACTTAGGAGGCAGAGGCAGGCAGATCTCTGTGAGTTCAAGGCCAGTCTGGTCTAAAGGGAGACCCTGTCTCAAAACAAAACAAAACAAAACAAAACAAAACAAAACAAAACAAAACAAAACAAAACTTCCTGAAGGGGCCACTGAAATGGCTTAGCAAGTAAAGGTGCTTGCTTACTGCCAAGCCTGATTTGAATTCCATCCCAGGGACTCACATGGTAGTAGCAAACAACTGAGTTCATGAGTTGTTCTTTAATTTCCAAAAGTTGCAGTGTGGCACATATTACATTTCTTAAAAAAAGTAAAACATCTTCACAATAGCAAAGAGCTGGAACCAACCCAAGTGCCCCTCAACTGACGAGTGGATAGAGAAAATGTGGTTCATCTACACAGTGGAGTTCTATGCAGCCATAAAGGAAGATAACATCATGAACTTTGTAGGTAAATGGATGGAGTTAGAAGACATGCTAAGTGAAGTAACACAGTCCCAGAAAAACAAATGAGGAATGGTATCCCTCATCTGTGGATGCTAGTGCCAATTACCTAATTGTATGGCAAACTGAGCAACGTCAATGTGATCTGAAAACAACTGTGCTCTTAAATTGTAGAATCCATTAAAAAAAAAAAAGTAAAACAAAACAAACTTGGCCAGGTCTGATGCCCCACACCATGTTCCAGCATGGAAAAGAAAGTCAGACATAGTTTATAATGGCTTTCTGAGAAGGCAACATACTGTATGACTCTAGTTATATAACCTGGAAAACCACAAAAACACCTTAATGAAGAGGGAGACACGAACCCCAGAGCAGCGGTGTTGAGGGCAGTGGAACTATTCTGTGTATTACACTGCAGACACAAGCCACTGTGTCTATACCCATAGAACATGTAACATGAAGAATGCAAACTGAGATGGAGTGATCATGTGTAGCTGTAAAATTGTACCAATTGGATATAGGATGCTGACAGAGGGAAGGTTGTGTATGTGGAGGAGCTGAGGGTATATAGAAAGTGCATCTTAATGCTGCAATGATACGAAAATTGCCCCACACAGTAAACCTTAGCATTTTAAAAATCAGTGTAAAAATTAAAGGTACACAGGTTGAAGATCATTGTAGGGGCAGGTGTGCCACACATGGTGACAGTGTGGAGGTCAGCAGACAACTTGGGAGTTGGTTTTCTCCTTTGACCATGTGGCTCTTAGAGACTGAACTCAGGTAAGCTTTGGTGGCAAGCACCTTTACCTGCTGACCCATGTTGCCAGCCCTCAAAAGGACAATTTTTAAAAAGTTATCTAAAGGGACATGATGGTGTATCTCTTTGATCCTAGCACTTGAGAGGCAGAGGCAGGAAGATCTCTGAGTACAAGGTCAGCCTGGACTACATAGCCAGCACCAGGCCAGCAGTATCAAAAATAAAAAAAAAAAAAAAAAAAAAAAAAAAAAAAAAAAAAGTTAGCTAGTAAACCCAAACCCAAGCATTAATAATTTATTAATAATTTTATTTCTACCAATAGTTTACATAAACAGTGTTATAATTCAAAGGTCAATATTAGACAAACACATAAGTGTTCTGTAATAATCACTATTCTAAGAATTAACCAATGAGCAGAAGTAGAGGATTATAACAAGTACCCCCTGCTAATCAGACGGAAACACTATCACTTTCATTCTATTTTTGATTAACTAGTTTACCTTTTTTGTTGCACCTGGTGTCCCAGACCATAATGTTGCCATCTCTCCCACCTGTACAGAATACCGCTATGGGAAAAATTTATCAATATGTTAGCAAAACTAGCCAATTATACACAGGTTTCAATATAAATTCCCAAGTATTCTCTGCTAGATAATGAATGTGGCACTAGAGATCATAATATGAAAATGATAAGCAAGCAATAAAATATATGGTGTGGTGAGTGTTCTCATAGATACTATTCTGACTGAATGCTTTACACACTAGCTCCATATTTTCTGTCCATATTAGGTAGGTGTGATGGATCATTTTAATGTCAATTTGCCACAAATTACAATTACCTGAGCAGGGAGCTTCACCTGAAGAACCATCTTATTTGCTGTAACCGATGTGGGAAAACCCACCCCAAATGTGGGCAGCACCTTCTGGTAAAATGAAGACTATTTTGCCTTTTGCTCACCTGGCCTTCCTAGGCATCTATGGTTATTGTTGACTAAGGACCAGTGAATCTCCAGGAACAGTCTAGATTTGTGGTGCTGGATTAAGCAGCTGCTGGGCCATCTGGCTGACCTCCAGTGTGAACGGCTACTGTGGCTGAGGTACCAGCCTCAAGGACCAAGCAACTACTGGGCTCTCAGCCTCTCAGGTATGAGAAAACTGTTTTTAAACGTAAGCTGACTGAATAAATGTTATTGAGATATATCTACATCTATCTATCTATCTATCTATCTATCTATCTATCTATCTATCTATCTATCTATCTCTCTCTCACATCCTATCATCTGTTCCTCTAGAGAACCCTAATAAATTATTGTTCTTCTTGTAATACAGATGAGAAACAAGGCAGAGAGAAGGAATTTCTAAAGGTATTTTTGATGTGAGGAATCTACTCTAAACTTGCAAGCTGTACTTTCTGAGAGTGAGAAAAGTTTTAAGTCCATGCAGTTTGTAAAAGGGCTGCCTCTGCAGATAGAAAGAGGGCATAGGGATCAAAGAGAATATAAGAGAAATTCCATTTATTTGTATTGCTTTATTCTTTAAAGTTAGTAAAAAGAGTATGTCATGTAGGTAAACAAACAAAACTGACCCAAGCATGATGGTGCATGCCTGTAATCTCAGCCAAGGCAAGTGGATCTCTGTGAGATGAAGGTTAGTATGGTCTGTCTATATAGTGAGTCCCAGGCCAACTGGGGCTACAAGGAGACCCTGTCTCAAAAAATAAAAACCAAAACCCCTCACAAAATCAAAAAACAGGAATGGATAAAAGTGGATGTGCGACAGTCTGTTTTCCAGAAGGCAGATATTTAGGGCAGACAAATTTCTTTAGTATCACTCTGTCCAATTAATCATTTGTAGCCTACCCATATTGGGTTGAATGAATTGGACCAATGACATTTTCTACCTTGCTATTATGCAACTAAAACAACCTACATAAAAATCCCACTAAGCATGTTAAAAAAAAAAAATTCCCAGGGGCTGGAGAGATGGCCTAGTGGTTGAGAGCACCGACTGCTCTTGCAGAGGACCCAGGTTCGATCCCCAGCACCCACACAGCGGCTGAAAACTGTCTGTAACTCCAATTCCAGGAGAACTCCAGTTCCAGGGGAATCCGAGACTCTCTTCTGACCTCCGCGGCATTGCGCGACATGGGGGCACCAGCCTACATGCAGACAGTACACTCATACACATAAAAAAAAATAGATAATTAAAAAAAAAAAGTAACTACAACAAACTTCAAAAAAAAAAATTCCCACCTTACCTCACTGTTATTCTTGAAATTATTTTCCTGAGTTAAAGTTTTCTGTACTACCATAACTAAATTAATAAAGAGGCCAATGGAGAGAAAAATGTCTTTGCTCAAGATTTCAGAAGCAAAGCCTAAATAAAATGTAAAGACTCAACAAGCTAAAAATCTAATCTGTTTCACTGACTATAGGGCCCTCAGGGCTGTTTCCATACAGGTTAACTTATATACTACTAGGAGCCATGATAAAAGCCATTTGCCCCACGTGCTATTCTATTAGGTGACACTAGTACAGATTTATCTACATGTATAGCTTTAAAAATTAAGGACAGGGACTGAAAGATATGGTGTTTTTCTTTTCCATTGTTTAAATCAGAAGGCGGGCATTATTTTTTTTTTTTAATTTTATTTATTTCTGTATGTGTATCAATGTACTGTCTGCATGTAGGTTTGTGCACCCGTGTCGTGCAATGCCGCGGAGGTCAGAAGAGGGTCTCGGATTCACCTGGAACTGGAGTTCTCCTGGAACTGGAGTTTCCACGGCTTCTTCGGCCGCCATGTGGGTGCTGGGGATCGAACCCGGTCCTCTGTAAGATTTGCGGTCGGCGACTGTTAACCGTTAGGCCATCTTCTCCAGCCCAAGGCAGGCATTATTAACTTTACACAATATGTATATTAATGAAAAATTATGCTGGGCATGGTGGTGCATGCCTTTAATCCCAGCACTCCAGAGGCAGAGGCAGAGGCAGAGGCAGAGAGATCTCTGTGAGTTCAAAGCCAAAGCCAGCCTGGTCTACATAGCAAGCTCCAGGCCAGCTGGGACTAAGGGGAGACCCTGTCTCAAAAAGACCAAAAAGACCAAAAAGACCAAAAAAAAAAGAGAGAGAGAGAGAGAGAGAGAGAGAGAGAGAGAGATCAGGACTCATGATAATAGTTTTCTGGGGCTGGAGAGATGGCTCAGGGGTTAAGAAGGCTGGCTGCTCTTACAGAGGACCCAGGCTCTATCTATTCCCATCCCCACATGGTGGCTAACAACCACCAGGAACTCCAGTTCCAGGGGAATTAACTCCCCCTTCTGCCTTCTGTGGGCATTACTTGACACTGGTGCACTTCCATGCATGCAGGCAATATAGTCATACACACAAAAACAGTGTTACTGTTTCCTCAAAAAAATAACTGAAATAAATAAAAACGTTTCCTTGTCTAAGTTCTAGTTTAAAAAAAAACAAAAACAAAAAAACACAGCTGGGCGTGGTAGCGCACGCCTTTAATCCTAGCACTCGGGAGGCAGAGGAAGGCGGATCTTTGTGAGTTCAAGGCCAGCCTGGTCTACAGGACAGCTGGGGCTACAGAGCGACCCTGTCTCGAAAAAGACTAAAAACAAAAACAAAAATAAACCCACAAACTTATTTTGTGTATGAGTGTATTAACCTGCATGCATTGTGTCATGCAATGTCTTCAAGAGGTCAGAAAAGAGGGCATCAGATTCCCCTGGGTACTGAGAATTAAACCCAGGTCCTCTATGAGAGCAGCCAGTGTTCTAAACCACTGAACCATCTCTCCAGCCCTGAGTTCTAATTTTCTTGACAGCAACTACAGCATATTAAAATCAATTTGGGACCTAGGAATGGTAGGTAATACCTCCTATAATCCCCACACTTGGGAGGCTCACTAATTTGTGGGCAGCATGAGCTACACAGTGAGTTCCAGTCTGATACCTTTTCATTAAAAAAAAACCCACAAAATCATTTTGTTGATAGCAAATATCATCAGCTCAACAGCTCAGTTTAATATTCCCAAGTATTTGAGCAAGTAAAGGAAAATACTTAAGATTTATTTGCCAGTCAATGTGGGTGCTGAGAACTGAACCCAGGTCCTCTGCAAGAGCAGCAGGTGGCGGCTGAGCCGTCTCTCTAGTCCCCAAATGGTGCATAATAAAATCATAACATTTATCTTTATAATTCTAAGACACTACACATTCCCCAGCTGCTCCACTACTGTTTTGTATCTTAACACTTATTAAGTTTTGTTCTCCATAGAACAGTAAACTAACATTAGGAATAATGTAATGGGAATAATACTATAAGTATTAATCGATCCCTAAAACCACATTAAAAAAAATCATTATGATTTTCAGTCATTAAAACCTCAGTCATTGGGCTGGAGAGATAGCCTAGGGGTTAAGAGGGCTGACTGCTCTTGCAGAGGACCTGGGTTCGATCCCCAGCACACACATGGCAGCTGAGAACCGTCTTTAACTCCAGTTCCAGGGGAATCCGACGCCCTCTTCTGACCTCCACAGCATTGCACGACACGGGTGCACAAACCTACATGCATATGGTACATTCATACACATACAAAAATAAATAAAATTAAAAAAAAAAAAACCCCTCAGTCATCTATGTAGGTAAAGTAACAACACTGACAGAAGCAAGCACAGAAGTAACTACAAGGCCACATTTCCCTACCATAAAGGAGATATAGAAGGATGAACACAAACCTACCTTTCTGAAACTTGGAAAAAGCTACAGATTTGAGGCTGCACTGATGACCTTTGCATGTTCCCATCAGCTCACCAACTTTTACATCCCAAAATTTGGCTGTCTGATCACCTGCTGCTGTAACCTTCCAAAAATAACAGAATAAAATTGAACAAAGCAACCCTTTACCAGCATCTACCCAGACCTAATAAAATAAAAGTCACTTACAAGTTTAAGTTCACCAGGGACCCAGGCAAGATCAAAGACAGCATTCCAGTGAGCCATCCATTCTAAACAAAGAAAATGCAAATATGAAATATCTAGACTATGTTCTATGGTAGCCATATCAGCTACAGTTTAAATGTCTTGAAAGCTATAGTTCTAAGATGGTAATCAGTACTCTACCATCCATGGGCCAAAGAACAGAGTCACAGACATCACGTATTTCCCTTGCTACCACATATGAGACCTACCATCTGATAGCAAATTCTTTTCCATGAAGGCTGGGGAGATGGAGCAGAGTGAAGTGCTTGTTGCACAAGCAAAAGGACCTGAGCTTGGATGCCCAGCATGCATAAAGACCAGGTACAAGTATAGTCAAATTAGTGAGCTCTGTGCTAGAGAGATGGCTCAGTGGTTAAGAGTGCTGGCTGCCCCCCAGGGGATCAGATCCCTTCTTCTGGCCTGCCTAAATGGGTACTACACACATGTGGGGCATTTACATACACACTGACAAAACTCATACATGTAAAATAAAAATAAGTATAAAAAATTCTCCAGGTCAAAAATCTTCAGTGTCCTTAGAATGGAGTAACTTTAGTTTGGCATTCAAGCTCCCACGAAGTTTGGCCTCTATTACATCAGTCAGGAGGTTTATCTCACTGTGCTCCATGTATCTTAATTTGAACCAAACTCGATCACTGTCTTTATTTATCCAATGTTTGCTACATCTAGGCCTTTGAGAATGCTTTTCCCTCCTTACCAGAAGTATACTCTCATTTCCAAAGGTCTAAAATACCACTGTTTAACCAAATGTTCCATCTTTCATAAAAAAACTTTTCTCACTTACATTTATTCTTGAGCATCATTTATAGACTTTGTTCTACTTTAGGTAGGTAAACATCCAGTTACTGGCTCCAAATTATCCGCTTAAAGTAGAAATTCACTTTCCATATGGGAAATACATGATTAATATTTAAAAGTATTACTTCCCTAGCTATACAAAAGATTTAATCAAAACCAACTATTTCTTAACTTTAGCTGGCCCATCATTTATTTCTAGTTTGTTCCCTAAATAAACAATAAGTGAATTGTAAGGAAGGCATTAAAATAGTAATTTATCTTAGGTGTTATGAATCAAAAAATGTTAAAAATCATGCACTTACCCTTGAAGCACGTCTTTTTGGTAGTTTGTGATTCTGTGTTATATAACCTGACAAAGCCTTCTTCATTGGCAACTGCTAATATATGCTCCATGCTGGGAGCTAAATCAAAATAGAGTATAAAGGTATTAAGCCACTAAAAGCCATCAAAATTATCTCCAAATACTCTTACTTAGAGATGGGCTAAATCAAGAGTAGTATTGGCCAATGTCAAATAAAGGCAAACCAGACAGACCATCAGCAGACGGAGTCTATTAGTTTTAAACTTCATTTTCATAACCTTTTTATTTTTTGGTCTTTTTGAGACAAGGTCTCCCTGTAGCTCCGGCTGTACTAGAACTCACTATGTAGACCAGGCTAGCCTTGAATTCACTCACAGAGATCCACCTGCCTCTGCCTCCTGAGTGCAAGGCATGCGCCACCAAGCCCAGCTATTTTCATAACCTTTTACCTTTCCTCTATTAAACTACTAAGAATGGTGATAATACTATTTCTGCTATAATTTTCAACCAGACTGAAAAAGAGTTAAGTGGCAAAACCATCTTCATGTTGGTGAAGCTTTGTAACCCTTTCCATACTCTAGTCCACTTACCCCTGAAAGTAGTACCTGTGCTTTACAGACAACACAGTTGTGCTAATCATGCACAAAGATTCTAAAAGTCTATTCCAGGGCCTGTGAAATGGCTTAGTGTTTAAAGGCACTTGCTGCCAAGCCTGAAAGATTGAATTCAATCCTTGGCACTTATCTAAGGGTAGAAGCAGAGAACTAAATCCACAAAGTTGTCCTCTGAATTCATCATGCACACTGTGGCACATACAGACGGGTGTGTGTGTGTGTGTGTGTGTGCACATGCACGCGTGCGCGCAGACACGTTAAAAAAAAAAGAAAAAAGAAAAAAAAAACCTGGGCTGGAGAGATGGCTCAGCAGTTATGAGCACTGACTGCTCTTGCAGAGGACCTGGGCTTGATTCCCAGCACCCACATGGCAGCTAAGAACCATCTTCTGACCTCCTCGGCATTGCACAACACAGGTGCACCAACCTACATGCAGACAGTTCATACACATAAAAAATAATAATAAAAATAAAAAACCCTCTTAATTAACTAAATAAAAATCAGAGAAGAGCAATTATTAGCCATAGTCCAACATCTACTTATACATCTATACAAGTCTCCCTTCTTTCAAAGGGAGACACCCAGTATACTTTCCCCCTACATAGGAAATAAAATTCTGTCCAAGTTTAACACAGAGTTATTATTCTCTTACCAGAAGAGAAGGTGCACCCAAAAGGAGGAACTGGGACTCCCGTTTCTCCATAAGATGTGTGTTCATCATTACAGTTGCACTGATAACCACTGAGAAGGGACTGAAGAGGGTAATGTGAAGACCATCCTAAAACAAGACAGTGTTCCTTTTGGAATTAACATGGAATACAAATTTTGGCACTTTTCACAAGCACAGAAATTAATAATTTTGCAGCTGGTAATCTTGCTCTGCCTCCCAATTAAAGGATACCACATCAGGTAAATATTTGTCCATGAAAAGCTTCACATATTTCACAGGACATGGTAGTTCATGTCTAATCCTAGCACTCAGGCAGGGAGGCAGGTGGGATCTCTTTTAAGTTCCTGCCCAGCCTGGCTACATATCCATTCCCTAACTCAAAAGAGCTAAAACAAGCTGGGCGTGATGGTGCACGCCTTTAATTCTAGCATTCAGGAGGCAGAGGCAGGCAGATCTCTGTGAGTTCAAGGCCAGCCTGGTCTACATAGAGAGCTCCAGGCCAGCTGGGACTAAAGGGAGACCCTGTCTCAAAAAGACCAAACCAAACCAAACCAAACCAAACACCAAAAACCAAACTAAACCAAAACCCTAAAAAACTTTACATATTTAATACAGCCCCACTCTATGCTCCCCAGATTATTTCTGGTATCTTCTTTTTTGTTTTTCAATTTGACAAGCAGTTGTTTATTAACTGACCAGATGATAAAAATACCATAGGAGACACCTTAGTTTATCCTTCTAATGATAATGAGCCTGTTGATCTGGTCTTTTCTGTTGGCAGCATCTCCACCTTCCACAATATTTTTTTTTCCCATTCTACCTCATGGAGAAGACAATTTGAAGGGCCATAGGAAGTTATATACTTCCTTGAAGTGTTTCCCAACAGTACAGATCTCGTGAATCAGATCTTCCATGCATATGATGCCATGTTTACCAAGAGATCAAGTATCTGTCTAGGCAATCCACTTCTTACTGATTCTGCCATAACCACTCTTGTAGTTCATTTATGGACTTCAGGTTGGGATACCCCCCATGCAATGTATGGCTCCACAATCCTCAGCATGTTAACTGAAGCATTGTTGAGCTTAACAAAGGCACCACTGAATATGTGGTGAAGGTGAAGAAACAGCAACATCTTTCAGACCTTTGGGCTGACATCACTGATACCACTGACTCTGATAACAAATGCCAATTTGGGTTCTGCAGGTACATAGAAGTTGCCGGCTTTTCTTGCCACCCTGGCCATTCGGATCAAAGTTCTGTACACCGCATGTGTTCCTTGTATACTGCTTAGCCTTTTCATAGATGAACTTCCTTCTTGTCTTTAGAAGTGTCTTCAGTACAAATTTCTTCCACAGCATTTACCTTCAACTGCAAAATTTCTTTGCTTTTTTCTTAAGGGTTTCTAGCACAAAAGGGACCTCTTTTTCTTCTTTGGTACGGCCTCCATGGTTCTAGCTGGAAGAGTATTTCTCTATTTTCATAAGCAGTTCTAAGGAAGAAATCAAAGTACTCCCAACTTCTGTTGAGGAAAGCGACTAATGAACTAATTTAAAAAAGTCCTGTTTTAGGGCTGGAGAGATGGCTCAAGTGGTTAAGAGCGTCAACTGCTCTTCCAGAGGACCCAGGTTCAATTCCCAGCACCTACATGGTGGCTAAGAACTGTCTTTAAGCCAGGTATGGTGGCGCATGCCTCTAATCCCAACATTCAGGAGGCAGAGGCACGTGGATTTCTATGAGTTCAAGGCCAGCTGGAGCTATAGGGAGACCCTGTCTCAAAACGAGAGAAAAAAAAAAAGACCCATTTCTTTCACCAAAGAAACAACCACTAAAGCAGTACTAACAGAACTATTTCCTAGGTGCTAGAGAGATGACTCACTTACTGCTCTTCCAAAGGACCCAAGTTAAGTTTCCAGTACCCAACACCTAGCTCACAACTGCTTGTAACTCCAGTTCCTGGGGATCTGATGCTCTCTTCTGGTCTCCAAAGGCACCTGCACAAATATGGTACAATGCCATATATCGTTTTTGTAAGGTTATGGCACGCTCCCCCCGGAATGAAAAGCCAGGTCTGAGTTCTTCGGAGCAAAGTTTAATTCAGAGTAGCCGGGGCTAGGCTCAGGGGAAAGACAGAGCGGAGCCAAGCCCAGAATGGCGTCTTGCTTGGGAATTTAAGGGAGAAGGTAGGAGCAGGATTCAGTGGGAGTGGGGTGGGTCGGAATCTGGAATCTGGCTTGAGAGGTGGAAGATTCCTGAGTAATCAGGGGTGGCCTGCTTTAGCATAACCAAAGGCCATGCCTGGTAGAGCAGGTTTTTGGACCTCCGGTCTCTGCATTCCAATGGGCTTCGGAATCTAACAACCTGACAGTTTTTATTTTATTTTATTTATTTCTGTATGTGTATGAATGTACTGTCTGCATGCAGGTTTGTTTGTGCACCCGTGTCGTGCAATGTCACGGAGGTCAGAAGAGAGTGTCAGATTCCCCTGGAACCGGAGTTCCGGACGGTTCTCGGCCACCATGTGGGTGCTGGGGATCAAACCCGAGTCCTCTGTAAGAGCGGTCGGCACTCTTAACCACTAGGCCATCTCTCCAGCCCCAGTGCCATATATCTTTAAAAAAGTATTTCTTGGGCTGGAGAGATGGCCTAGCGGTTAAGAGCGCCGACCGCTCTTGCAGAGGACCCGGGTTCGATCCCCAGCACCCACATGGCGGCTGAGAACTGTCTGAAACTCCAATTCCAGGAGAACTCCAGTTCCAGGGGAATCCGAGACCCTCTTCTGACCTCCATGGCATTGCACGACACAGGTACACAAACCTACATGCAGACAGTACATTCATACACATACAAAAATAAATAAAATATAAAAAGTATTTCTTAAATTCCTTATATTTAAAAAAATATTATATGTGTATGAGTATATTACCTTCATGTATGAAAGTGCACCCATGTTGTGCAATGCCCCCAGAAGTCAGAAGAGGGTGTTGGATCACCTGGAACTGGGGTTAAGGATGACTGTTAGCTACCACGTGGGTGTTGGGAATCAAACCAAGGACCTCTGCCAGAACAGCCTGTACTCTTAATCACTGAGCCACCTTTCAGGACCCTAAAATTCCTAGCATGTCTTTTTATGAAAAATTCATTCTTTGCTGGGCATGGTAGTATACTCCTTTAATCCCAGCAGAGGCAGGCTGAGTTTAAGGCCAACCTGGTGTACACAAAGTTCCAGGCCAGCTAGAGCTACAGGAAGACCATATCTTGAAAAAGCACTGAGACTCTCTAATAAGAAACTCTTAAGTAATCAGCAATCATATATAATCAGTGTTCAATGGGCTAATGTGTCAGTTTGTTGTTATACGTAGTATCATATTCACTAATAATTTTACTTCCTTTTTCCTTCTAGTGCTGAAATTGGGGTTCTGAACTAGGAACCTGTCATAGTATTTTAAAGTATAAGAGGCCCAGTGTGGCAGCACATACCTTCAACTCCAGCAACTGGGAAGCAGGAGCAGGTGAGGTCTCTGAGTTGGAGGCCAGCCAGGACCACATAGTGAAAGTCTCTCAAAAAAACCTAAATAGATAAAAATTATTTAATTCTTAAGTGTTTGTGTTTTGCCTGCATGCAAGTGCACCCATGTTGTGCAATGACTGTGGAGGCCAGAAGAGGGCACTGGATCCCCTGGAACTCCAGTTAAGGATGGTTGTTAGCTGCCATGTGGGTGCTGGGAATAGATGCTAGGTCCTCTCCAAGAGCAGCCAATGTTCCTAACTACTGAGCCATCTCTCCTACTGAGATTTGGTACATTTTAAATTATACACAGGTTGAATATTCCTTATCCAAAATACTCAAGACCAGTAACTAAACCATTACTGAAAACCAATTGTTATTAACTGTCTGGAAAAAGCAATGGATTTGGAGACACTTCAACTAATCAAAAACTCATTTTAGGGGCTGGAGAGATGGCTCAGTGGTTAAGAGCACTGACTGCTCTTGCAGAGGACCTGGGTTCGATTCCTAACACCCACATGGCAGCTAGGAACCATCTTTAGTGCTGAGCTAAAACAAGCTGGGCATGTTGGTGCACGCCTTTAATCCCAGCATTTGGGAGGCAGAGGCAGGCAGATCTCTGTGAGTTTAAGGCCTGCCTGGTCTACAGAGCAGCTCCAGGCCAGCTGGTACTAAAGGGAGACCCTGTCTCAAAAATACTAAAAAATACAGAAACAAAACCCAAACAAACCACCACACCCAAAATACCAAAAAACAACAACCAACTCATTTTAGGCTACTGCAAAGTTTCATTTTTCACTGAAAGTTTTTTTTTGGTCTTTTTGAGACAGGGTCTCCCCGTAGCCCCAGCTGGCCTGGAACTCAACTCTGTAGACCAGGCTGGCCTTGAACTCAGAGATGTGCCTGAGTCTGCTGGGATTAAAGGCTTACACCACCACACCCAGCCTGAAAGTACTTTTAAACTAAGAACTCAAGACAAACCAGGTTTAAGATGTTCATAGATAAAGCCGGGAGTGGTGACACACACCTTTAATCCTAGCATTTGGGAGGCAGAGGCAGGCTGATCTTTGTGAGTTCAAGGCCAGCCTGGTCTACAGAGCAAATTGCAGGACAGCTGGGGCTACAGGGAGAACCTGCTTTGAAAAGACAAAAAAAAAAAAAGAAAAAAGAACTCAGTAGAAAGGAGGCAAAGACGTTTATTTAATCCAGATTTAATAATCCTCATGGGGGTATTATGCCACAATTTCAATATTAGATATTACAAGTAAGCTGTTAAAAGCCCACTAAAACAAGATTATGTTAGGTTCACAAATATCCACCTAACAGAGTAAACTGAAAAACAAAAGGCTATACATAAAGATATGCAATGTACATGTATGGTGTGAGATTTTTTTTTTTCTTTTTTGTTTTGTTTTTTCGAGACAGGGTCTCCCTGTAGCCCCAGCTGTCCTGGAACTCACTCTGTAGACCAGGCTGGCCTTGAACTCACAAAGATCCGCCTGCCTCAGCCTCCCCAAGTGCTAGGATTAAAGGCGGGTACCGAAGTGTAATGGAATTCAGGGGACCGGAGAGATGGCTCAGTGGTTAAGAGTGCGGACTGAGGGCTGGAGAGATAGCCTAGCGGTTAGGAGCGCCGACGCTCTTGCAGAGGACCCGGGTTCGATCCCCAGCACCCACATGGCGGCTGAGAGCCGTCTGAAGCTCCAATTCCAGGAGAACTCCAGTTCCAGGGGAATCCGACACCCTCTTCTGACCTCCATGGCATTGCACGACACGGGTGCACAGACTTGCATGCAGACAGTACATTCATACACATACAGAAATAAATAAAATTAATAAAAAATTAAAA